>JANTCA010001284.1:0-32851 GCA_024741275.1 Chironex yamaguchii
GATCCATAACAATGTCAGTTCGCAGAATTCGGTGATCACCTGATTTAAAAGTGTGGTGTGAAAGAAAGTTGTATAAGCTTACTTGTTGGGTATTTGAATTACATACATCAGTCAAAAAAACCAAAATAATAATAATAATAATAATTATGATGATGATGATAATAAAAATAATAATAATAATACTACTACTGTTACTACTACTACTACTACTACTACTACTACTACTAATAATAATAATAATAATAATAATAATAATAATAATACAATTACTGCTGCTACTACTACTACTACTGTTACTATGACTGTTGCTGTTGTTGTTATTTCTAATGCTGCTGCTTTTGCTGCTGTTACTAGTCGGAGTAATAGTACTACTGCTACAGGGGCCAACCACACCGTAATCAACGCTGATCTCTGTAGCAAGGAGGTTGGTTTGAAATGATGTCCGGGTTTAATCCCAAGGCACATAAAATATACTGAATTGCTCTACAAAAGATACATCTCCAGCTACATACTACAGCCTGGGATCAAATCTCTGTAAAACTCAACATGGCTGCTTTATGCTGTTCCGCTCAACAAGATGTCGATGACCTTATATTTGAACTTAATATGTTACTAAACAAAATTTGTGATGCGGTTAAATCAAGCTACAGTCAAAATAATTAGCACTAGTCCCACTGGCCGAGGCAAATGTAGTTGTTAGCTAGGCGCTTCAGTTGATAACGTTTTCAAAGTACATATTATTGAAGTTGTAGAGTTATACATACAGTTAAAAAAACAGTTTAATAGGCATACGTCTGTATTGCTTAGAAATGAAATAATTTGATTGTTACTCAGAAATGTAATAATTTGATTGCTTGATAACAATGGAGCACTAATTACCAGAAGATTCAAAAAACGACTGGAGTGAAAGGTTTGTACGTATAGACAAATGTCAGCTGAAGAAAATATTCATTTGTAAATGTAAAACTCAAGCAAACACTTACACTCCATCTTCATCAATTGCCAAGATGTTGGTCTTGGAATCATAACGGAAAACCCCGGTCGTTGTCATACTTGCTCCTACACGTCAATCCTCTGCGGAGAACGGCGATGGCGTAACAAAATGTCTAGCACATGGACAAAGAATGAATACCACTCAGTCCGTGATCTGGTTGAAACCTGATGCTGATATTTCTAGACTTGCTTATACCTGCTATTGGAGGCTTAAATGGAGCGGAGAGTAGGATCTTAGGGACAAATGTCTGAATTTTGATAAAAAGTGCAGTGCTTTTTCTTTAAGCAGGCTAACAAATTAAGGAGGATTCAACATATTTGATGTATCTACAAAGAGCGACGACAACTTGGCCTCAAAACGTGTCGAATTTCTTACTTGGTCAATACAGCAAGAGTTCTTTTTCAAGCAACCGTATTCTGATATCTCGTTGTTGTATTGAATTCCAAAGTTATGCAGAGGTTTTTTTCATGCAACACAACACCAGGAATCTGAGCTGCGCTGTACAGTTCAAAAGAATGATTGTCTAGCATTCAAAATTACACAATTTTCAATTACAAGAGGTGAATAATCAGTTCTACGCAGTAAGGAATCACTCTACGGTTTGAATTAACAGCATTTATTGCTTAAGAATACTATGTAAGCTTATTTCTGCGTTTTAGGACATGAATAAATGTAGTTAAATCCTTTTCATCCCTAGCAGACTTACTAGAATAACACTCTCTTTTGTTTAATCAAATTCACTCTCTAAGGTGTGCACCAGCGTAGTAGAGGATTGCCATCAAAAAGAAGATCATAACATGAAAAAGACAAGTTTCGATCCTGGTTAGAAATACCTAAAAACAGCTCTAATATAAAATATGTATATTCTAACAATGTTTGACACACGTTATTCTTGATTAACGGGGTTTGCAAATTGGAACATTGTGAATAGCAACAAATGCTTTGTGGCAGATTATTTTCAACGAAGAAAAGCTCCAAAGAGCGGGTAGATCGTATGGAAAAAGTAGTAATCACATGAAAGTAACTCTTTGAAACTCGATTAAGTGGGTATAGGAATTAATTACTCAAAACAATTTGTAAATTGTATTGCTTTTGGCATGAGTGAAGAATGTTATCTTATTTCCCAATGAAAAGTGAAATTTCGTAAGAAATAACCCTTTTGAAAGAAAAAAGTTCAATTCAACATCTGCAAACCCACAAGGCAAAAAAAATTGAAATTATACTATTTTCTTGCCAAGAAAAACCAGTAAATTTAAATGCTTCATATTTTATTGTTTATCCACTATTTCAACGACTCTACGCTCTTCTGAATAATAGTTAAGTCACTTACCATTAGATACGTATTATTGATTAATGCCAATATTTGCATTTTAAATTGCACGATATCGTGATATGCTGTGGTATAACTGTGTAGAAAACATAACTGTTGCTAAGTTATATTCTGTTCTACTATTTGCATTATAAAATGAAATTAGTCTTTAATGCAAACTTTGTTACTTATTCGTACACAAGCGTACTTATTGATGTTCTTGTGCTGTTGATGTACTTTTTACTCGATTCAATATCATCATCATCATCATCATCGCACTTGCGAGGGAGGGGTGTCTCGTCCCAGTGCGTAGAGCCAACACAGTTCTCTCCAGCTTCGACAGTCCATCCGTTTTGCATCCTCCGCGGCAACTCTATGGCGTTGGAGGTCACCAAGAACGATGTCAAGCAAACGAGTGGCTTGTGTTAGGGAGGATACTCAGGGCTGCTGTGTTTGGCTTCTAATGACTTCATTAGACACCCGCTCTGGTCACCTGATGTTTTCAATTCTCTTGAAAACCCTGCTGTCAAAACCGTCAATTCCTGTCACCAGAGTTTTGTTCAACGGCCATATATCCTAGCCGTGCAGGAGTATGGATAGTATTGCTCAACGGCAGATCGATTTGAACTTATTAATTTTCTGTGATTATTTTAGTTTAGCTCGAAGCATCAACTTTTATCTGTGAATCAAAGTGTTCTAAAACATTAGTACAGATTTGACCATACATGAATAAAATAAGAACTAACTTACCCAGTGCTGAAGTTTCTTGCTCTGAGGTGCATGCCTGAGAAGTTTGCAACTGATAAAAAACAATCGATTTTGTTGCATTCATTAATGGAATCTATTCTCTACCACAATATTGTTTGCGTTTCCCCAGTCATAAATTGTATCGAGGAAAGGCCTAATTAGTCACTGATTTATGTTCTGCTATGCCACATTCGTGCAAAGCACATGTACGCTAAAGAGTCTGCTCTATAGATAATTGAGTAGTAATCAACGTTTTTATCTGATAAAATTTGGCTATAGATGTTTCACTGAAGTATGGCTTTAATATACCACCAATTCTGTTATTTTTAAAGCAATGAGCTGAAAAACCCAATGTGACCTAAACGCTACCGTAAGGGCAGCTTAACCAGGATACCAGACTGCGACAAACTAGAAAGGTTAGAGAAAGGTGTTTACGACCGAATAGTCTGATTTGTTTGCTCGTTCAATCGTGTCAAGGGTAACAAAGAAATATGGCGGGCATCCAGGACATGACCAAAACCGTCTAATGATAAGCAGTGCAACAGAGTGAACCAGACCATCCTCCACCCTTACAGATAGCCAAGACGATACTTTATTCAGGGAGAGTACAATTAACATGCTCTTTAACCCCAAGCCTAGATCCCTAAATCACAATTACCCTCAAAGACCTTAAAGAGGATTGACAACAAACAACAACACTTAAGAGGAGCCACAAACAAAATCTAAGCTATTAACAAAGCCAGTCTTTGATGTGACACTACTAAAGTGAGAGCCAACTTAAGCACAAAATATTTCATTGGTAAGAACTGTTCCCTTGCATCCAACTTAGCTAACGAGAGTATCTATAATCACCGCCAAAAGTCATTGGTACGCTTAACTATTTGAAAGTTGAAAGATACTCTTTAAATAAAAAAAACTACCCTTGTCTCTTTCAACTGCCTCCACTTCCCGCAATTACAATGTTGCTATGTCCGAAGCAGTTGCAAAAGCCCCTGACAGATGTCGCGTTAAACAGTTGCTATGAAAGTTACCTTTATTACACTCACACCAACGTTTTTAGAGAGGATGAGGGAATTAAACATTGAAAGTATGGAAAAGTCGCAGTGTACCAAGACTTTTGGCAATGATTGTAGACCAAGCAAAAGATAGAAAGGTCATAGCCGATACTTTAATAGACACTGAGGCAAAAGATAATTGATTTAGAATTTTGTAATAAGGTGTGTATGGAAGGACAAATATGAACAGTTCAGTGTTTCTTGTTGGAGCACAGAGTACAGCATTACTTGTTTTAGGTGGGGGAGAGGTATTTTTAGATATTGACGAGAAAAAGTGCAAGCTGTTTGTTGCTATAGTTAAAAGCTTTTAATTTACCAGAAAATAACCAATGACTGTGGAGATAAGGAATAAATCTTCCACTCTGTAAATGTACCTGTTTTGAAACCTGTAGTTGAACTAGCTGTAGGGATACCTTTTTGTATAGAAGCAGAGTTATCACTTTGGTTCATCTTTACTTGGAGACCATCGATTAGTTAAGACTAAAGAGCGTGTTAAAATCAGCCCATATTATCACAATATCTTGTATTGATGTTTCTGTTTTTACATTAAGTAAGTTAATGCAACACAAAGCAAAGACGATCTGCAGCCTGATGGATTTCATTCCACTCAAAGACTTTGTGGATGACCATACTCAGACGATGCTTGTAAACAAATAGAAGCACACACTAGTGTCCATAGAAGATTTTGATTTAGACTGAACAGTTCTTTGCGATCTTCTACGAAGACGAAATTTTCAAGCTAAACCCAAAACGTTGAGCAAAGCACACCTTGAAAACTATCTAATTGATGTCTAGGTTGACACCAGCCCATCTAGTAACATTCATAACATATTCTCGAGACAAAACAAGGAGATTTTTAAAACGGAAGTGGAGAACATGTTACTTTGGAATGTCAGGAAGCATCTGCGAGTCCTTGGAGTAGTCCAGTCGGAGTTGTAGAAACCTTACATGGGAATTTATTCATTGTGGAATGCCATGGCTAAGAAAAATTACTTTCTGCTCCATAATCGCTAAACTTTGGATGCACTTGGAATAGCCACTGCATTCAGAACACTCGACTTGCAACCTCAATTTAAAACCAAAATTGCATTTCAACTCAAAATGGACACCATGGATTCAATACCCTGCCATTTGGCCTTGCCAGCAGCAAAACATTAAAGATTGATAGGCAGAAGTTGTAATGTCTTCGTTGGGCCCAATGTTTTATCTTTTCGGATGACATAATTGTTTTGACACCAGTCATGGACAGTGTGCAAAGAATGCTATGCCATTTCGTTTTGCCAACAGCAAAACAATCTAGAGAGTGAAAGATTGAATTTTGTCATGTCTTTATCGAACCCATCCTTACATCTTTTCACATTACATGTTTGTTTTGGCACAAATTACAGACAAATACCTTAGGAAATCAGATTAGTATTCTTTGGTTGGACTGAAGGTGCTGGTTTCAAAGGCCTAATGGCTTAAGAAATCAGTTACGTTCCTTGCAAATGTTGTATCAGATCCAAGGGTGACGGTAAGACGTTCAAAAGGAGATATAGTGAAAGTCTCTAACATGCCAAAACAAGACTTTAGTAACGAGTTATGAGGTTTACCACATAATATCAAAAATTTATTTAAGACTATGCAAGCCAGTTGAAGTCATTGGTCGATCATAAGAAGAAGACAAGGTATTTGTTTGGAAACTGAAAATGCTTTCAGGGATCTAAAATATTGCTTGATGTACTAGCGCTATAATGCTCTTATTTTTCAGCTCTTTTTAAGCTTTATGCAGGTGCATTTTACCATGGATCTCATACAGTGCTACGTTTGGATGTGTAGGAGGATGGTAAATGTGGCATTGCCTACACCAGCAAAGTTTTGGATTGTATAGACATTAAAGCGTTTCTACCCATCTCTTAACAGAAGACATTTTATCTTATCGTTACCTAATGAAATTGACTCATACAATGCATGTCGCAGCTCAAATGTATGCACGATGAATCGGCGGGATACAAAATTGGCACGCTTTCATAAAATGTTGAGGCACTGTCACAATTTCCTGTCAAAAAGGAAACTATAGCAATGTCCAGTCATAATGCATTACAGATGTAAAACAGAGAACGAAGTGGAAGGTGACCTTGATACCTGACTAATGGTAACTTCTGATGAAGGTTAAGCAGTGAAAGCAGTAAGAAACAAAGACAACTTTGTAGTAGGTTATAATTGATTCCTATGGTGGAACTTCAGACCAAAGGTGAGCTATTATCAAACAAAATTTGTATCAAAGTGCTAAAACAACACATTTTTCAGATAATGCGCATAAGCAAACATTACCAGAACAAGTACATCTAGCCGAGGAAGAGAAGTGACATTGAGCAGACATATAAGACACTGCCATGAGTCCATGTACACGTTAGATGGTAGGTTGATGGTGCCCCGTATTTAAACCCGGGTTTTGTTTCTTCCGCGTGACGACAGCCAAGCGGATTATGGAGCAAAATGTGTTATTAAATCTTTTTGCATTTCTATGTCAGGAGCCAAAATTCCTCCATGATGACGACGAACTCAAATTTAAAGCGGTTGAACTTCATGAACTCTCCATAGAGTTTATTAAGTTTAAGTCAACAAAATCTGCAAATAGGACTTCAGTATAATCAATCGTGCCTTCACAATATCTCCAAAATTGTTGCAATGAATTTTGCTGGGCCAATAGCAATGTCCGAAAATGGAAATCCGTATGCTCTAATGATGTTCAATCATTGTCCTGGCTGGTCAATTGTTTACTCTATAAACAATGTCTAGGCAAGCACAGTTGCAGCAAGAAAACCAGACTTCATCCATACCTAGAATTGCCCAAAAGAGCATCTGTTAAATGAGGAAAGCCGTTTCACTGCAAAGCTTATGAAATCATTATGACTGCAAATGAAAACAAAGAAGATAAGCTTATGTGTGTTCCGTCCATCTTCAAATTTCCTATATAAACTATTTAAATGGACCATTGATGGAGAGATTTAACGCCTTTTCCGCCAACAGAGCATCGTCTGTGGACATAAAGTTTGATGACTTGGTGATTGGCTGTGGACCAACTGTACATTCCATTACGCAGTAACCTCCAGCCTACCTTATGAAGGTATAAACCAACTATGATATTGTATCTGGAAGCTATTGCATTGTTTCTTGAAATCGCAAAATAAAGGACAAATTGCAGACGACGTAGTAAAAGATCTTATATGAAAAAACCGAAGATTTTATGACAAACGTTTGAGAAAGATCGAGATGAAAGTTGGTGTCAAAGTTTAGCTGAGTAATCATTATCAAAATAGAAGCCCAAAGAAACATCATCAGCCACAAAAATCCCTATCCGAAATCATTTAATGTGTTGGTTAGAACAACGTGGATCCGCAGGTTGAGACAAGGAAAGATGAAGTATGAAAATTATAATACATCTAGAATGCTATTAATTCATAAATAAGTAGTTTACTAATAGTCACCATGTACAGTTCTTGACCTGACTAAAATTATGACAAGCCCATAAGGAGCGTAAAAGTAAGCAGTATTTAATAATGCAACAAGTGTTAATCATATCGTGTAAATAAGCTTGATCGAAATAAGGATTATGATCCTAAATTCATCCTGACATATCTTTTGATATCTAATGGCTAACAGAGTTTTTTAAATTGTTAACTAGGAGCTTTACAGCAATTAAAGTATATGAGATAACAGTTCTAATATCAGGTAGCACAGAAGAAAGATTGTTAAAAAGCTTTGATATTCTGGATGCAGAACGGATTTAAAGCCAGATAACCCTCTTATACATGGCATTTTACATCATCCAATGAGATTTTCAAGCTGTGCTGTTTCCTTATATTTGTCCTGAGCATTTATCATACTCACTTGTTAGTTTACCCTTATCACGACATCGAGCATTTGTGTGTGTGTGTGTGTGTGTGTGGATTCTTTGACAATGCTTTATTATATTATCTCTTACATCTCAGGTCATTCGCTTTTTTTCAGTGTTCAGTCTAGTACGAAGAAATTTCCGAAGTTGTGTTGTTAGGAGGGACCACCAAAGATGAGACAGTTTGGGACATCACTTTTTAGGTTGCTTACGGGGATCTTTCCCAAGACATCTTACATATTTATAGCAGATGAAGCATGTTCGAGCTATTTTCTGATAATACCTTTTGTAAGTAAGATTACAACAGAGACTAGACGACAAAAATAACATGGGACCCAGAATTATTCATGTGAAACGGACAAATACTGTAAAGATAAAATGAAAGGAGCAGAAGGCAATATCAGACCAATCAAGTAAGTTCAAGTATAACCCTCGTTAAGACGCCAAGTATCGTTTATACAAGTATCAAACTCGAGTACATACCGTTTATCAATAAACATTGGTGCAATCGCTTTCGCTCGTTCTGCATTCATTGTAGATCTAGGAATCTAAGGTCAGTTATAAAGAGCTTCACTGTAATACAACTGGTGACTGTATTCAGGTCAAAGATACGGAGCATCACTGTTATTGCAGGGTAAGGAGGGGGTCATTTTCGCCTCTACTTTAAACGACTGATTTGTTCACAACAGCCAATTTAGACAGGTTGATATGCATTAGTCATCAAATAGATTGGGGTGTTTAGTATTAGATCCTGTCATCCTAGAAGCATACTTTTTGTCCAGATTGTCATATCTAACTTCCCATGATACCGTATGGGGACCATGGCCTAGTGCTTCCCCTGCATACTTCAAAACATGTGATTCTGTTATAGGCCAACATTTACTAGAAAATTCAGAATGCGCAAAATGTATAACGACGAGAATTTTCGAATAATTGGAACAGCCAGATCGTCCTTTCATCTAAATGTATTGGAGTCTGTCTACATTAAAACAAGGAAACCAGTACTCTGTAGGCAGAAATAGTCCGTTTTTTTCACTTGGACTCTTCCAATAATGTGGGGTTTTTTTTATTTTCTCTTTCTTTGTTTCCTTTCTTGTTTATGATTGGCTAGTTTTGAAAAATGTTTCGTATAAATAGGTTGCTATATACATGTACTTTCCTTTCTGACGTTTCATACTCTTAAGAGTGTCAGACCAAAAAAGGCTTTTAAGTATGTTTTTAGCGCAATGTCGCAAATTTTCAAGGCGATAATTGCCTTGGTATATCTTTATTTAGTATACAAATTTTACTCAATATTCGGCATATGACAATTAGCTTGAAGGTGGCAGTAAAAGCCTCTCGAAAGCTGCCCTAAACTGAGCATACCTTGAGGCAAAAAAGTTCAGAAACCAAACAAATACTTTTTAATAAACCAGGTAAGTGTGTCCAGTTAGCACGATGTCTACATTCCAGTCTGGTATCATAGGAAACTATGAACTATAAAGTTCATAATATCAACCTGTTATGAATAAGTGGAGTAATCAAAAACTCTGCACTACGTTTTATAACTCAAGTACGTGGATTAAAAATAGCTACTGCATTAGTTTCTCAGCAATTCATCAGAGGGAAAGTTGAAATAAGAAAATATTTTGCGGTGATGATGATGATGATAACATCTATTGCTGTGGGAATAGTTATGACTGAAAAAATTTGTAACTTTACCGCTCCTTTAAAGATGATAACGATCCATACACTAGATGATAATGACTGATGAGAATGACATTTAATTCAGCAGCAAACGTATTTTGCTGTCAGGTAAAACCTGGTTCGAGCCCCCATGCGTTTGATCTTCCTTAAATCTCTTAGGTACCAAAGCTTGAGCCATACAAATGAAAACTAAAACCCTGTTATAACAGGCTGCTTTTTCAAGTTCACTGCTATGCTAGTCCAGTATCGAGCTTCATCAACCATTAAATAGAACTTTGGTGAAAAACAAATTCGTGTAATAAAGACGAATACCTATGCAACAACGAAACATTAAGCATCATGTCCATCTGTAACTTTATTTCATAACTTCTGTTACAATATTTAGATTTTACTCGCGTTATCTGCAGAGACAAATATACTCTTAGCCAATCGCATGATGAAGGCCTTCTAGGTAGAAAATTCGGGGTCAGATCGTTGTCTTTTCCAAAAGGACGGAAAGTTATCAATTAAGCATTTCACGGCTCTTCTTTGTTGTAGTCAGGGTATCGTCTTTATGTGTTTTATTTTTGAGTTGAAGAAAACGTCCTGGTCTTTCAAATAAAATTACAACTACGGGTTTAGTTCATGTTGTTGTGAGAGACAATTTGCTTTATTTTAAACACAGCTAATTGAATAAACGAAACAAACGGTTGTCCATGGTTAGATGAAAATAAAGCAACTTTTTATATTGATCCCAGAGGGACCTTTTTCACCTTTTCACAACAGCTTTAAGGGGCAGCGATATAAACATCCCTGCTTTTAGCTGTATCAGCTAATAAACTTAAAAACATTAGCAGAAGGCCAAACTTGCGCCTTTTTACGACTATACACTACACTCACATATTATATTAGTGTACGATTTGAAAATGTTACTAGCATCCATACGTGATGGGAATATCCGTGCTATCACCAAATTGTTACAAACTGAGTCGGTCGATATTAATGAAACGAACGAAAATGGAACGACCGGTTTAATGTTGACGGCTTTTCTACCAAGATCGAAGGATGTTACTGCATACAGAATAGCGAAGCTATTACTGCTTTACGGAGCTGATATAGAGAAGGTAGACAATCTTGGTAGGAATGCAATGATGATCATCTGCTGGAAGGGCAAGGAAAAGTTAACGCGCTTGTTACTATCCCTAGAAAGGAAAATCGATCTGACTGTCGTTGATGAGGAAGGTAACACGATTCTAATGTACGCTATAACAAGTGGAAATTTATCCATTATAAACCTTGTTATGCACGAAATGAAAGCAGCACGACTTACTATGGATCAAAGAAATTCAAATGGAGAAACAGCCTTGACGATAGCATTGAGGATGGGTCAAATTAACATTACAAAATTACTTTTAAGCATGGAGTGCAAACCAAAAGATAATTACGAAGTTGTAAACCTTAACAGACTTTTAGAAAAGAGCTCGGAATGCATCCCTAAGCGAAGCGGGATCCTTTCATGGCCTTTTACCGCTACAGTCCCAGCGGAGTATACTAGCCGTGTATATCAACGGTCAAAGGAAGCCGCAGTGAAAGAGAAGAATGTTTCATTGCCTGCTTTAAATGATGGAGAGAATTGCAAAGATGGAACTGTGACGACGAATTCCTTTGCTACGCAAAACTGGCAATGGTACTGTCAACTTTTCCAGCTTTATTCTATTCATAATTCATCACTCTTCAGAGAGAGTTCAAAGCCATGCCCCGTCCCGTCATTCAGTTGCAGTCGATTATGTGCGTCTAGCAACACATCAGGGTCTAGAAGTTGCGCGACAAGTTCAAACAGCAGAAAGAAATCTTTGGTTCGACCAGTTACCTCTCGATCCAGAAGCATGATTTCTACGTCTTCTCTGCCGGCATTATTTCAAGAGGAAGGAACAAAAATCCCCAAAGCGACCCGGCAGAAATCAACTGGTAATGATTTGGCGGGAAGGCGCTTTAGTACTGTAACATCCGTTTAATTAACTGATCCGCTCAGTTTAATGAATTAGAGGACGAGATAGCAAGTTCCAACTCCCGTCAGCGCAGAAGAAAGACGATTAACGAAGGGAGGTAACATGAGTCAATTATCATAAAGAGCTCAGTTATTAATATACTCTCTTAGCTTGGTATGGGACCATATACAACCGTTAATTAGCTAGCTATTTTAAAAACTTTGAGGGGAAGGAATAGAGCTATTGTCATTTATGTAACTCAAGAAATATTGCCCTGCATTTGAGAAACTAACAAACTATATAAGTCAAGCTGAAGAACGTACTTATGACAAAGAGAATAATGCACAACATAAAGTGCAAAGATCAAAGAAGAAAAAAGGAATCAAAGGATTTTTTTATGAGAAGATAGCAATGGAATCATAGTGGAAGATCGACCTGTACTAAGCGGATTAGCTTGAGATCAAGCACAGGAAAACAGGACAAGCTTAGAACAATCGGGATTAGAACTAGAGTCTCTTGACTGGGATATAGTTGTAACTTCTATTTAGCTCAGGAGCCTGATAAAGAATGGCAAAATATCATAAAGTTGAACGTATTGCAGCTTGCTCCATATTTAGTGCTAACTGTACAATAAAAGCTTTAACAATTTGAATGCTTTTTTGAAGAGGAGAACAATCTTGTGGAATATGATAATCTAAAAGACTTTAGCCATGTTATTCTCTACCAAGAAAAAATTAAACTTTTAATTATTTTAATTAAGGATCCTGTCATTACCGTAAAATGCCAATGAGTACAATAAAAGGAAAGTCATGTGTATATGATGAGCTTCAGTTTGATTATTAAAGCTCGTGGAGAAAAATGTTTCCTCTTTAGGAAAAGACATGTGGCATGTATCCAATTTTGTCATCTCAAGGTGTGGAAAATGAACTAGCAGTTGAAGTATGAAGTTTTGATAGCGCGTGAATCGAGATAAAGCTTACAAAACAAACAAGAAGTTTTCTGTTTGTTGCTTGCGCATGTGCTGCAAAGACTATCATAGTATAGTAATATAATTTCCTTCCAATACAATGATATGAAACAGGGGTAAAGCAGGGGTGCTTTTATCTTGTGTTTTTCTGCATTGAAAAGGCCACTTAAAATGACAGAATCTAATACTGTAAAGTCACTAGAGACCGTGAGAGCAATTTAATACACTCAAGGCACTTATGGACAGTGGCGTATAAGCAGATGATAAAGGATCTTGAGCCCCTGCGTTCGATTTGTGCCTCCAAGTAAAACACAATGATATTGAAAAGAGTAGTTTAAAAGACTCAGACACCACAATTGTCGTGAAGAGACGCCCCTTGGCATTCTCCAGCTCCCCGCTGCATACGACACTGATGACAGGAAAGTTTCGCAATATATTTAGCATAGCTTGAAGAGAAGCTTACGATGACAATAATTGCTGGGATACAATCAATGGCATCTTACATCGCTTTTGCAACAACTAACACTCAGAATTTAAAAACGTACATCTGGATGTAGTAGAGATTAGAAACGACTAAGTGTAGCCAAAAGGCTTGTCAAAGCTGGTAAATTTGCCAAAGATTTGAAAAGATAGAAGAATATTACAGAAACACTGCGATTCATACGTTGTCTGTTCTACGACAGCCCGTCGATATAGAGCCGTGACGATAGTTCGTTTGAGCTCTGACCTATAATAGGTTAGAGCACACCTTAGGGGAGCACAAGTGCATTTAACCGCAAGTTACTTAATGCCACGCCAGTATTACTAAATACGATCAATATGAAGACATTGCATCGTTTTATGGATGTTGACTTCGTGAGAAAGTAGTCAAAGTAATGATTTGTCCAAGTCATAAGTTTACAAAGTGATTTATATCGTTCTTTCAGGACGAAATGATAAGAAAATAACTAATCTTAAGAACGATAAGTCTATTAGCGCAGGCAGAAACGCTGTAACGTTTATGAGTTTATTTTCTGGCATATAAGAGATCCACTCCTGCCACTGTCATGTCACTATCCTTCTTTTCACCCTCTATTTCCTGTTTTTACGGAAGATCTGCAGTACATTACCATGTTCCCTTCCCTTCATGTTATTAAAATACACTATCGTTACTAACCAACTAAAAAACACCAGAGCGAGGATAATAGTTGGATACTAATTTGCAACTCTTATCTGTGTATAAAATCGCATTATCTTTTCTAAAAACCACATTCAAAGAACTCATACCGTGCGCATCGGAGCAGAAATTGGAATGATCTAATGCTTTGTACACTGTAACCAAGGTTTCACTCTTTAATTGCGCTTTTACTGAATAAACGTTACCGCAAAAGTGACTTTCAAGATATGAACGAAAGATTAAGTCTTTGACGTAAGCAGCCCGACTCTACATTCTAGTTGCAAATGAATACATTCCTTTTCCAACTTGATTGTTACTGCAAGAGAGAAACAAGCTTTTAAAAATGCATTGGTGTCGTAGACACTCTCTAGAAAAGTAGACTTCGGTTTGAGCACTTGATCTTCAAAGTTTTTACCTTGTGACGATGCATGGCTTTGCAGAAGATTGTGCAGTAGCGAAGGTATGTATAGTAAGGAGAAAATCTAAATGATCCCGTCTAACCTGTTTTGGTTTTTGTCTTTCCTGTATAAACCAGTTATTGATTAGAGAGAATTTTACGCTAAAATGGGGTTGATAGCTTTGGTTTATGATACACAAGTGACAAATTATGCGCAAAAATGACATGTATCAGGATGTTTGCCTACAACTTCCAGAACAGAGAAAGTAGCCATAGACTTGAACACAAGTCCTCTGATTTGAAATCATTATTAATAGCTGAAAATACCGTACTTTACAGTTATTTACCCAGTCAAACCAGGTTGTTCGGGTTGAGCATTGCATCCGTGACGTAGACAAAATCTCAGCATCGGCGTTTGTGTTTTGCCATCACCGATGATGACGTCATTACAGTTACCTCAACGAAACAACGTCTTGGTAGCTCGGTGGCTCTAGCATACTGTCCTAAGAACAAAGGTCGTTAAGTTTGAATCGATCAATTGATACTTTAAGCACAAGCTATAGTAAGTAGGTGATAGTTTGACAGCACATGCTTTCCTCATGACCGATGATCTTTCAGGTTCTCAAACCGGCGTTGGTGGCCAGGAACACTTAAGTTATAGCATATTTTTAAAAACAAGAATGCAACTCAACAGAAATGGGTCAATGAGAAACATAAAGGTAGAAATGGCGAAAATCGAACTAGAATCATGTGAGTGCAACTTTGCCACCATCTTAGCTGCCATTGTTTTTTTCCTCTTCTTTTCCAAGTTTCTCTTATTGGTTCGCTGCGTTAGACGAGAATGTCTTCGAGATTATTCTGTCCTCTGTGTCTTCCTCCCTCGCACCAACAGAAGCGTTAATGGTGCCTATCCCTCCATGTTTCGGGCGTCTTCTCCCTCTGCTTCAAGGTAGTTCCATGTTCAGCACCCTCCGTAGTCCGTACCACGTAGCTCTCCTCACTCCTCTACACATGGCCGAACCTTCTTAGTCTTGCTCTTTTACACAACACTCCAATGTTCGTTTCTGCGATTTTGTCTTGGATGTCTTGACTTTTAACTCGGTCTCTCCTGGTCACAAAACACGCCCTACTACATATCTTCATCTCAGCAACCTCCAGTCTCTTTGTGGTTTTCTTTGTTTGAGGCACGATCTTAAATCCATAAAGGACGGCTGGATAACGGTCCTGTGGACCCCTTTCACTTTAGTGGGAGTCCTCTTGTCACACATCACATTCGCCAGTTGTTCCATCCTGCTTGTATCTTATCGCTGATATCCGTTTCCACTCCTCTGTCAGTTTATAGTGTACTTCCAAGGTACTTGAATTTGTTCACTACTGGTATCAGCTGGTCTTGCATTTATACACTTACTCTACGTTGGCCCATGTACTCTGTTTCGCTCGCAACACCTTCATTCCTTTTTCTTGCAGTCCATCGCCCCACCTTTTCAGGGCTCCTCCATCTCAACCTTATCCTCACATCAGAGCACTACATCGACTGCAAATATTATGCTCCATGGAGCTTACTTTCGGATGTTGTCTCGGAGCGTAGCCATTTCAATAGCAAAACAGACAATGGCTAAACTTTGACCCCTCGTGCGTTCCCACTTCCTCCTTGAATGGTCTTATTATACTACTGTTTCCCCTTTCTTGTGCATGTCTTGGACTACACGGATGTACTTCTCTGAGATGTTCTGCCATGACTCTGGTATTTCTTCTTTCTCGTAGATCTTGTTCGGCATTGCACATGGGAGTGTTTTCCCTTCTTTTCCAGGCATTTCCAAGCTTCTATGGGCAAGTTGTCAGGGTCCACTGCCTTTTTGTTCTTCATCTTTGAGCGCGCTTCCGTGATCCACCACTTCTGTGTTGTCTTCTTGCTCCTCCTGTCGTGCTTTCCATAGATTCTCTCCATTCTAGAGTCTTGTGAAGTACGTCTCCCTTTGCGTTCGGATCTCATCGTCTTACACCAGCACATTCCCCACCTCACTCTTTATCATTCGTATTCTTTTGCTTGGCCATGTTCAGACTTTTTTGTGCCTCATTCTCCGCTGCCATTGTAGTAACAAAATCATCAATCATGACATCATTTGATTCACCCTTGAGAGAAACATCTCAGTAGCTCAGTGCTTGGAGCATTTTGCTTGAACAGCAAATAGTCGCGGGTTCGGTCCTAAGGCAATGGATTTGTTTCTCAGAATTCATAGAACTTCTACTTTCAATTCGATACGGATCAAAAGATCAAAGCAGGCAATTTATAATATCTTGATACCCTAAACAGCTCAGCAAAAAGGACAGTAAGGTATTAGTCAACGAGTACCATGTCACCGAGGTACTTTGCTCTTATTAGTATTTCATGCTAATGAAGAGCAAGGAGGACTCCACAAGTTCCCAACAGGGAGAAGATTTGTAAAAAGGAGACAAACGACACGAGGTTTATCCACATTTAACGACATAGTGGTATACTGTGTCCATTGCTTTCACTCTCAAGCAAACATTCCTGTGAGTTTCAGAAACACTTTGTATAACAGTAGTTGAGCAAACCACCAAATTCAACCCAATTTGATTTAAGTCTACAGGTGGTTAGCTTTGGAGTCTTGTTGTTTTAGGGCTAGTCGTGTGGGATGAACTCGTGACACCAGTGACCAAAAGCGAATAATGCTGAGAAACACTATTCCATTCACCAAGTATAAATCCTAGTTAAGCCTATATGGCATATGATAAATTCGTATTTAGTGAAATAATTAACAAGATCATTTAACACAGGTAGTTTTTGTCTCGTGCTTTATGGGAACAACCGTATACTTTTTTCTTTGGATTGGATTAACAATTTATGACTTTCCTTGAATAAAATCTAAACCCTTTATAATAGGCCATGGTTATACACTGGGAGAGCTATAGACAGGAAAGGTTTTTGTTACGAGTTTTGCAATCGCTGTTGTTATGCTAAACAGTGTCTGTTTTCATGGATTTTCGTTTTTATGTCGACTAGATTGGTCTGCTCCTGCCAGATTAATTCAGTCGACAAATGTTAGGTGAACTTGATAAGTTGAGGCTGAGTGCAAACTTACACTAATCACCACATCGAAGCCCGGTATGGTGCCAAGGGGTTTAGCCACTAAAATAATTGTCTTCAACAATAGCATTATCTTGCTGTGATGACGTCATTTACCAGAATTAAGCACAAGCACAAAATAAATTAGGGTGTGTCTATCTTTGTATCATTTGACAAATTCAGTACCCGACAATTGTGCAGCATATTTGATGTATACTACGTAACAGAAGCAATTGGACAAAGACACATCAACGCCATCGTATGCTTGTTACATCCTGCTTATATGTTTCGGCAAATCTCTGCTTCTATTTTCCCTTCAGTTTTTGGCGTACAAATTAAGCTGCTTTAATTCGTTCACACTAGTGTGTGTGTCTATCTGTGCAATATTTGATACATTCAGCACCCGACACTTGTGCAGTATTAATTTGATATGTACTACGTAATAAACGTAGTTGGACAAAGACAAATCATTGTCGTCGTATGGTCTGATGATAGCCTTTAATTGGCTATGGAGCTTAATATTTAACAAGAAACATTAAGACATTTATGGACATCATAATACCCAACGTGGAGAGTTGTTGTGAAAAAGGTGGACCTATTTCATTTGCCCAACCGTAAATAAGTTTAATCAGCTCGGAACAGCAATACTTATAACGATTAATCGCGAGAATAAATTGGAATCCTGATGGAAGACCTTCGACTTTTATTTTGTCGCATGACAGGGATTGTTGCTCTATAATTCGCAGATGGATCATTATCTTCTCTTAAAGGGCAGTCAAGTCTCAAATGTTGCAATTCTTATGCGTTGAACTTCTGAGCTTCCCATTTTGATCGTCCTAGATTGAGATTAGTTTGTTCCTCACTGATTGGCTTAAAAATTCAATTGTTTCAGTTTCATTTTAAATTCGCCTGCATTGACTTTAATGGCGGCAATATTTTCGCGGTTGTCTTTGAGCATTTGTGTGCAGAAGAGTAAGAAAAGTCTGCTTTAGTTCTGACGATTGGATCAAATATGAAAGACTAACAGACAGCATCGCAAATTACACTCAAATTTGCTAATATCTTGCTGTCTTTAAGTCATGATTCTGGACGTTCTGCAAATCACTGTCATCTTAGTTTGTAGTTCGCTAAGTTTGTAGTTCGCTAAGTTTGTAGTCATTAACGTCAACTATCCTGATTTGCTTTTTAAAGCAAGACAAAGATTACAATAAGTACCTTCATAATCGTTGCCACAACGCGGCTATTTCCGCAAGTTATAAGTGCAATTATGATTCTGACGATCTGAGCTTCGAACCGGGGTCTACAGGACTCCTAATTGCGACCAAAGTGAACAATCAAGGTTGAATGCATGTTTAAATCTTTCACTCTAGCTCAGTAAGAAAGGTGTCTGTTTCGAAGCGCAGGTAGTCACATTTTTAACATATCTATGTTTCTTACGCAACTCCACCTGTCTTCTTCTACCTGAAAATAATGCAAATGTTGCTAAGTCGATGCCTCATAGGCAAAAAGACATAACACTTGTAAGCAAATACGCCAACGAACAGACCTTCGTAACAAACCTGGGTGTTCGTTGTTAAATGACTTAAGAGACTTTGGACCTTTCAAATCGACCTGAAAAGGCACCAGATTGCGCTCGCGAGACCCGCGTTCCAATCTCCGCAGCAAAGTTATATTTAAGTTGGTTAAAGCAATTTTCTGTCTCCAAATGTCTTGGCGTGGTGCTACTTTTAGTGCTTTTAAAATCAAAACAAGAGCAACTAGGAAAGCACTCAGACCTCCAAGGCATACTTTAAGGTTCGTTAAACCTTACGACTGCATGTTGTATTCTTTTACCGAACATTTTGAGTTTCATTTGCGGAATCATAAGCATAATTGCCTAGAATTCCTTTATCGACCAATAGTAAAGAATCCTTACGAAAATTCCTGGATCGCCAGCAAAAAGTCATCATCTTTAATTTAGCCTATTTCTGACCTTTCCAGAAAATTTCGGCAAAATTTTAAATTATTCCTTTTTAAATTATTTTGCTAACAAACAGACAAACAAACAAACAATAGCCGAAAAAAACCCCTCCTTGGCTGAGGTAATAAAAGAAGCCTCTTATATTACTTAGCAATCAAATTATTACAATCACTTCATAGAAATGTATTAACCCGCGTAGCACAGGTGTTGTGTTAGTTCGGACTATTTCCTGTTTCAATACGTAGTGGTGAGGCACAGACAACATGGTTATAATTAAATAATCTAATAAAACTACAAATAGTGAACTTAAACTGACAATGACCTACCTCCTTACTTATGACTGTCCTACCCATTTTTGACCATTGTAAATGCTGGACCACGGATTGTCTTTTTAGGTCATACCATCACGTAGCTAAAACCAAAGGTTGCTAATGTTCAGCAATTTTCACTTCCTAATCTATACTATATCAATGGTTTCTTTATTTAGTCTTGTTGCGTATAATCCAGGCTAGACCATCAATTATCTTCAAACTAACATGTACCAACATGACAATTATAAGTCTACTAATCAACCGAGCCTCTGATCCTCTGTATATCTAAGAAAACAATACCCTATCAGATAAAAATCTGAGGTTTCTTAAGGGTCTCAACTCTATCTATGTTCCAAGTCAGTTTTTACTCTCATATCCTTTTAGTTGAAAGCTAATGACCTAAGACATAAGACCAGAAAGCAGAAACTCCTAATAAAAGCATTTAAATTGTACCTAAATCATGCGGTGCATTAACTGTCCATTTTTCAGCCTGCTGGTCAGTTCAGATTAGGCCAGTGGTCCCCAGCCTTTTCTGTGCCAAGGATCGGTTTCAAAGATTAAGAACTTTCCAAGGACCGGTGCATGGATAAGTGGGAGATTTACAAATTAAAACTTACACATCGGGTCTCTAAGTCGTTATATTTGAACTAGTTGAAAACAAGTGCAAAAAAAATCATGCTCTCATCGCACTGCCCAGTAGGAATTTCTCTACGGCCCGGTGCTAGTCCGCGGCCCGGTGGTTGGGGACCCCTGGACTAGGCAACGTTAAATTGGTCAAATAGAAGAAGCCACATTTCTATGATTATTGATCAACTTTAACAGACGAGGTCTTGTTCTTACTTTGAAACAAAACCTAGCAGTAGTGGAACCCAAGCCACTTTAGAAACTTCAACCCATTCAATCCGAATAGATAACAGTCAAAGATAAAGAACTTTAATTTCTAAATTGCTTAGACAATTTCACTTATAGTTACTGACATGTATCACCATAGTTTGGAACTAATTGGGGTACAACTTATTCTGGGGCCATTATGCTAACAGAATAACACTAGAGCTCATCAAAGATCCTAACAAATACTCTTGTTTGCTTCCTTTGAAAGTCGTTTATACAGTAAAGAAAATTATGCTGAAATGTTATATTCCAATCATGGCTATTTGATAGCCGAACTGTTAACAATTCAAAGTCCTAGGTTATGGGGTTTGCAGTGTCCTTTAACCGTTCATTTACTTATGGTGAGAGTGTACATGAAAGTGAATGGTCCTGTTTTTCAATGGAGAGTACTAAAAGCATCTTCAATTCAATATCCTGAAATTTATGAAAATTTCCATCCTTCGATTTTGGTGGGTCACTCTTCTTACTGTAGCCACATTCAAATGAATAAACCTCAGGCCCAGTTTCTTCACATAAATGCTCCTGGCTATTGACCTTAAGTGCGTATCTTCTCAGACTGATACTATGACGTAGGCGTTTGATTGATCAAAGTGAATCCTTAAACATAGTAACTCCGTTTCTTGTAAATCACAGAACCATCGCCTCAGAGGGGTAGTCCCTACTTTTCTATACATAGGGTCCGTGTCAATCTTCATATTTTGCAAAAAAACTTATATTTTGGGTTTGAAAACCCCTGCTTACGAAAAATTCAATATTTGTAGTCTGAGTTGTAAAAGAAAACCAATTGATGCTCGATGGTGGAAGAGCTCAGCTTTGAATGGGGTGAAGACCATTTGCGTCACACCACTTAACAATTGCTGTTTATAGCGACGACATTCAGGGAATGCTTACATGTCTGCGGTCTTCGTTGGAGCTGTTGGGAGACAGAGCCAACTGTTCTTCTTTCTGGCGTGTCGTTTCGCGGGCTTTCAGCCGGACAAAGCCGTTGCCCGGGGGTCGGCACGAGGAGCCAGCACTGCAGGAACGACGGTCCCAGAACCCCCATTACTTTAAGGTTATGTCAGTTGTAGAATACGCTCACAAGTAGTAACAGTTTTGTACTTCCAAGGTATCCATTTATCATAGTTTGTGCAAGTTCCAGTTAGAAGTAGACAGAGTGGTCATGTGTTGGACTAGTGTTCAACAAATAATATATATAGCATAATAGCTCATTTAACATAGAAAACATCCACCTGCGAATTTTCGAAATATAAGACTTAAGTCTTCGTGACCGAAACACTCCATGGCTTTACGTTAGCCTTGATTACGACTAATTTAACTTCTGACTGTCATATTTTACAGGGAATTTTACGTCTCAGTTCCCTTGCTAACAATCCCGCCCGGAAAAAAATTGTTTTGACATTGATAACCGTAAGTACCCATTGCCGAAAAAGAGACAGATTATTGCAGCTGCCAAAAATTGTGCAACAAGAACACTATAAGCCACCTTGGTTATCGCATTTTGGTACCAGATCTCGTACCCATAGCCACAGAGAATGGAATCAGACGGAAGAAGATGGCTACTTGCCACTGTGGCTAGTTAGAGGAAAGAAACCACGGTTTTAAATGCTTGTAAGAAGCTAACCTCGTCTTTGAAGTAGAGTTAAAGATCTTTTAGCTAAAATGTACAATGGCTGCAGAAATTCTAACGTCATATTTATGCTTTTACGCGCCGCAATCACAGAAGACAACATAAACCCTTGTAACCATTTTTTCAGGTCTCTTCTCAGACCAAACCAGAGCATAATTTTGATAAATTTTGGTTGTTGTTTAAAAGTGTAAAGCAAGTTGGATATTTGACACAGTGAGGAATTTGAAATACTCAATGAGTTAAGTAGGCGTATAAGTAATGTCCCACGCTGCAATATTTTGTCTACGCTTGAACAGCATGCCTATACAAAGATGGTGATGATTTAATATTTGTGGACATAATGGAGCAACAACGTTAAAAAGATTTCGATTATCTCTATTTTGGTGGTGATACAGATCACCATCTGAATCTACGAATTTGTTAAAAGATTTGTTGTCATTGTTAGTAGTAGGATTGAAGTATTGACAAGAGTCTTGTTAGAACACAGGGTGGTCTGCTTGGAATTTAGTGGTTTCCTGTGTACTAGAGTTAGTTAAACGATATACACACACGCGATCTCTGATGAGTTGGTTATTCTTTGAATTAGTGTTTTAAATTCATTAGAAAGAGATTGGAATCATAATGGCACAGAAGTTGAGCCTTCTTAAAATATTTACACTTTGGTTTGCACACTAAACTGCTCCCTCGCGCGGCAGATGTACGTGTGCGTGTCTGTTGAGCTTCATTCGTCTTCTGTCCAACTTGCGTCTTCATCAGACAAAATAAAAAATGGGTGTGGCTCACGAGACAGTGCATGTGTCTGTTGCTCTAAGGAAGCATTTTATAATGAAATTTTGGAATTTCAACAATTCACCTTAATTCATAGCAAACACTGGTGATCTGCCACCTCCTCCCCCCCCAAATTGCCCTGTAGATAGACCATTGTTCTTAAGTACCTCCTCAAGACTGACATGAGCAATCAAAAGACCTTTCAAATCTAATCTGTAACATTTGAAACTCTTTAAATACAACTTTTTACTATTTCCATGCTTTTCGTCTCTATTTATCGAAACGTTGATTATGCTATATAAGATTCTAAAGTCTGATGATTAATTTACATTAAATTCTGTGATCTAACAGAGCATCATGTATTGTATACTATTTACAAATTTTCTGACCCTCGCCTTCTCAGTAAACGCCTTATAGCCTTGCGGAAGTCACGTGACATATACGTGTAAATGATAGGATCCATTATGCTGTTGAGGTATGTAACGGTCCCAAGCGACTTGACTAAAAATACAGAAATATTTAAATTTGGATGAATTGTGTCAATAAACATAACAACAAGAAATGGCACCCAACAAAAAATTAGAACACCCAATACAATCCCAAGAGTCCTTGCTGCCTTCATATTCTTTTCCCGTCTTGAATGCTGGGTATTTCTTCCAAGACAAGAATTGACTTCCAGTTCTTGCTCTACAGTTTCAATCCTTCGAGCGTGAGAACGTGCGACTTTGAGCAGCCGTGCATAAATAATAATATTCATCAAAATAACAAATGCTATCCCGCTAAATCCAATGAGTAGATATTCTTCCCGAAATACTCTTGTATAAACACAATACGCAATTACGTTACCATGGTAACTTTCAAATTTTTTTGACTTCCAGCCTACGAAAGCAGGCAGAGAAGTTCCAACTGCTATCGCCCACAGTCCAAGAATGATGATATTTGACTTCTTTTTTGTCATGATTCGATGATATTGAAAAGGCCTTGTTACCGCCAAATGTCGATCGTAACTTATAACTCCAAGCGTGTAAATTGATAATACTGAAGATAAAGAGGTAAGCCCAAATGTTATCTGACAAGTCAACATGGAGCTACTGTTGGAAGTTTTAGCTATAACGAATTGAACAATCCAAATTGGTACGCCAACCACTAACACCAAGACATCGGCGCATGCTAAATTGACGACAAAATTATTTGTTACAGCATTCCTTAAGCCGCGGTCATAAACCATTCCTAGAATGACCACCATATTTGTAAATACACCAACAACGGAAATGATGGGTAACGTCACATTGAATATTAAAACCTCCGTACTAGTCAATACCGTAGTGGTATTTGAACTGTAATCCATTGCTTTGACTTCCAGGGTGATTGTGATGCAATTACAACCCAATATAAACTAGTTCATTCCTCACAACAATCTTGGATGACCTGAGAAAAGGAATAAAGAGACACAGTAACAGCTGCGTAATGTTTATGAAATTTGCATATACAACCCGTATACACACACAACTTGAATCAAATCAAAACGGTTGCAAATTTTCACTGTTTTAGTGTAACCGCCTATGACAGAACCAAATGGGATTTGGCTAATAACGAATTCACCCTTGCTTGTCCTGGCAGCATGATTAAGAAGTTACGGCCACTTATGATAATGCAATTAAGAAATGTTTTAATACTGTAATTTAGTTGAAAGCCAGGAGTTTACAGGACAGAATTTTTGTTAATTATCCTTCGTCTGTCTCTCTGTCTGTCTGACTGGCTGTCGGGTACCATTACACCTACTACTATTAGCAATAAATCAATACGAACAGGTCACATTCATCAATTTGTCATTAAATCCTTAAATTCAGATTTTGGGTAAAATAGCCCCTACAAGAAACAAAATGGACAAAACCTGATCTTATGAAATTTTAAACAGGACAATTGTATCCTTATTAGTTAAACACTAATTTATAATCTTTTGTTTAGGACCTAAGTAGCCTACTCAATAACAAGTTACTTGTGAAGTAAGATTTGCAATTGGATTCAAATTTCATGACGAAATAAAAGAGTTTATACTACCGCTACTACTACCACAACTACTACAAATTCTATTAAATACTTAGGATAGGATAGGATAGGATAGGATAGTAACGCAAAGAACCACACAATCAGGAAAATTATGAACATTGACATAAGAAATACTTACTTAAATAACGAATAAACACATTCAGAACTAATCAGATTTTAAGTAATATAATTGTTATGCTAATGATTATTACGTATCTTCGGCTTCTATATTATATCGTCAAAAAAATTATGAAAATTGCAATAAGAACTACTTATTATGCATTTTCTTTAAGAATGGACACATCCACAACTAATAAAATTTTAGAAAATATAATTGCAATTCTTGGAAATATTGTGGTAGGTAAGTTCGTTTTTCCCATGGCATAGATTCAAGTAGTCAATTCCAAGTTACCTGTAAAGTGAGACTAATACTACTGCTATCACTACTACTACTACTACTACTACTACTACTACTACTACTACTACTACTACTACTACTACTACTACTACTATTACTACTACAACTACTACTACTACTATTACTGATATTGATACTATAACTACTGCTACTATTGATACTACTACTAGTACTACTAGTACTACTACTACTTCTTCTGCTACTACTACTAAATTACTACTACTACTACTACTACTACTACTATTACTGCCACTGCTACTACTACTACTACCACTACTACTACTACTACTACTACTATCACTACTACTACTACTACTATCACTACTACTACTACTACTATCACTACTACTACTATCACTACTACTACTACAATTACTATCACTACTACTACTACTACTACTACTACTACTACTACTACTACTACTACTACTATTATTACCACAAAGCAAGTTGTTTTGTAATTCAAAGTGATACCATTGTAATATTGCACGATTATAGATTGAATAGTTTATATTTGTTTTCTATATCTAAAATTGACGAAGCCACTCACACTTTCAATATTTGCAATTGCATTTTAACATTATAGGGTAATAATACCAATAGCACCACAAATTATATTACCCCTACTGTCTTTACATCCAATGTATATTGGATTGACGGCAGAGAAACACTTCACTACAACATTTTTAATCTGTGTTTCTATGCGAACGGAAACATTAACTAGGCGAGGACATTTTAAATATATAGGACATTTTTGAGGCCCAAAAGCTTGTTTCGACTAAAAAATCAGTAGTCTTTTCTCAAAAAATCTTAGAAACAAC
The DNA here is from genome assembly GCA_024741275.1 of Chironex yamaguchii. Classification (NCBI taxonomy): domain Eukaryota; kingdom Metazoa; phylum Cnidaria; class Cubozoa; order Chirodropida; family Chirodropidae; genus Chironex; species Chironex yamaguchii. Next base: position 26,092 of record JANTCA010001284.1, read on the forward strand.
ATCCTCTGGATACCCGTTTTGCAGGAGAATAGATTTTATTTCCCCTAGTTCCGACTTTTAATTTAGATTTTGAACAAATACAAAGTGTGTTGTATGGAAAAGTGTTCTGATGGAAGTTGACATTTCTCTTTTGGGGACAAAAAGAATCCCAACGAATGTACTGAGCAGTAAACGTAGCTTTACGGTAAACCATTGTTATTGAATTAGGCTCCTGTTTTTTCCACCAAAACATTAAGCAAAAGTAATGAGCTATCATTTTCCTTTCCTACCGTAAATTGGAGCGTTGGATGCAACCGGCTAAGGTTTTAGAAACCTACCACATTAAAAACTCTGTTTTAGATCTTTTAGGTCCGTTTTTCGCGCTATGTCGCAAAATTTTCGAGGCGACTTTCAAGTTTTGTACCACAAAAGGATTGTCCAAATATATATACAAATAATTATTCAAAATTTGAACCGTGAAAATATTTCTTAGGGTGTTTTTATACCAGGAATACTTGGAATACACGTTTATGATATGAAAGTTTGTTTGCTTCGAGTCTGAAATATTTGTGGTATACCACACATCACATTTGCGCTTAGTAAACAAGTTATTACGTTGATCTGGATTCAGGGATGTGGAAGCATAAGATTTGCTTTTGGTGGACAAAGAGGAAATAGACCTTACAAGTCACTTGCAAAAGTATAAACAAATGTCTACCCTAGCAAACCCAGTAAGACATAAAATCAGGCAAAGATTGAACCTGAAATATGCCAAAATTGTATAAGGTTTAACAACATATGTTTCTTTTTTTGTCAATTTTGCACAACGATTAACAAGTTCGTTTCCCAATAGGTAGCGACAATTAGTGATTTGTCTTAATTAGTGATCGAGTTTTGTGGTAACCTCTGGGAAATATTTGTTTACTCTTTCCAGGAGATGAATGGGGTGTCGACGTCACAGACCAGAGACGTATGAAAAATCCTGGATATTTAATTAGGCGCCAATTTTGAACTTGTAATATAATATGGCAGAACACTAAACAATGCGATTCATATCAAAGCACTTTAAGAGCTATGCTGATTATGTATTCGCAATACTGCAACACGTAATCCCATTCATTCTAGTTGCTTGAAAAGTAACAATGAAATATACAGGCTAGCAAAAGAGGAAATATTTGAGCTTCATACACTTTTAAGATGACGTCGGTGAGTGAGCTTTGTATGCTACTTGTGTTAAACAAAGAATAGTCTACTCAAAAGAGCCACATTTTAACATAGACCTGCTGTATTTTGTACCATTTGAAATGTATATGTTTATAACGTTTATAAAAAAGCAAGATCCAACTTCGAATGGTACACTGTTTCAACTTTGAAAACCAAGTATGTTATTACAGATGGTGCTAAACAGGATTATATATGGAAGAATTAATCATGCCTAACTACTATGTCTATTAATAAATCTAAGCTGCAACCATAAACTAATTATCAGTTAATTTATGAAAGAAACTTGCTTCATGGTCTTTAGTTGCATTTCATTGTTTGGTTGAGTTATATTCCCAAGTAACTTTAGATGACCTCTCCATCACAGTTTTGAAATCAATAAACCAATCACTAAGACAATACTTAATTAATTAAAGCACGCTATCATATAATCTACAAATAATTAATTGGTGTAGTGGTCAATCATTCAAGTGAAATGCTAAAACGGTCAACTAATTATGAAGTAGATTAACCAATTGATCAATTACTTAATGAATCAATGGCTGATAGTATGATTCTGCTAACAAGTTTTTTATGACAGTAATGCAGTTTGGGAAAATGTATTCTTACGTTCAACAGCTACAAGTTCGCTCACTCATCTGGAAAATATGGTGAAAGCCGATGCTAATAATTTAGTGATAGGTGCTTACTTTGAGTGCGGAAGGTCGTGGGCTGGAATCCACGACCGCGTCATACGAAAGAGTTAAAACTGGTACATAATGCTTCCCAGCTTAGCACTCAGGACTAACGGGGTATATTAGGGAAGTTAAAGACACGGTGCTACCACTGGGTAAGCCCCCAACGGTAGCATTTACTGTGCTTGCACGGCTGTGTGGCCCAAAGGCTAAAGAAACGGAGATGGACGCCGCCCTATACACCAAATGGTGTGAGAAGGGATTTAACTCTTTTTTATCATGCTAGTAGAGTTAATAAAATGATTCTGATGGAACTTAATAACCTCTAGCTTTGCACTCAAAAGAAACATCCATAAAGCATCACAATGAAAATCAAGGACACAGAGGGTGGAACGAATCCTGGTTGTCATGCCATTTGAACATTGACAAGTTACTTATTCAATTATTTAAATAGTGTTCCTTTAAATACTAAGTGCAATGTTTCAAATGTCAACAGAAGTAAGTTAGGACTACTGTGCTAAGTATTTGTTGATGAACCCCTGTCAGTGAAGTAAAAACTGGCCACTTATGGCTATGAGTGCATAAGCTTTCTAAAATTAAGTCTGAGAAAACTTGTAGTTGTTGACTTACTACTACTATTACTGCTACTAAGTAAAAGCGAAAAACATCATCAGATTTTACCAATATATTACAGGATTTTGAATATGAAAATAAATTAAAGAAATGTATCGTCAAGAAAATTATGAATATTGCCATACTGACAACGTACTTTAAGAATAAAGAATGGCCACATCCAGAACTAATGAAATTTTAAGCAAAGTAATTGTAATGCTTAAAACTACGGTGTTACTTAGGTTTATTTTTCCATGTTAAAGATTCAAGTTACCTGTAAAGTGGGACATGCAATTGTGCTTTAATTTCATAAAGGAATAAATTGTGTTTACACTACTACTACTACCACTACCACTACCACTACCACCACTACTACTACTGCTACTATTAATACTGCTGTTACTACTACTACTACTACTACTACCAACACCACCACTACTACTACTATTACTACTACTACTACTACTATTACTACTGCTGTTACTACTACTACTACTACTACTACTACTACCACTACTACTAATGCTGCTATTACAACTGCTACTACAACTACTGCTGTTACTACTACTATTACTACTACTACTACTGCTACTATTACTACTGCTGTTACTACTACTACTACTACTACTACTACTATCCACTTGACCAACTATCAATTATATGCTTCAAACGCTGTCCATGCCTTCGTTCCTATATCACGAAGTTAATTTCTACTGTTTGGACTTCTTGTGTAGTTCCAATGAAATGGAAAAATGCTTGCACTATCCTAATTCAAAAAAGGGTGACACAGATAACCTTTCCAATTTTCCATCCCATAACACTAGAATCTGCCTTTGAAATTCTATTTATAATTTTTTATCCAAGAGCAATTTTATTGAAAGGAAACGTCAGAGAGGATTTACCTCCAATCTTTCAGGTACTTTAGAACATGCAGCCCAGATGGCATCTATCATCAATAAAGCCCGGATAAGAAAGCGCTCCCTTGTGATATCAATACTTGATCTCAAAAATGCATTTGGAGAGGTCTACCATGGCTTGATTCAGCAGGTTTTGAAATACCATCATATTCCCGCGCACATACATGCCTTATTCAGAGCTTATATACTCACTTCTCTACATCTATTATTACTACAAACTTTTCCACTCCATTTATTCCTATTCGATGTGTTGTTTTACAATGTGATTGCTTGAGTCCACTTCTCTTTACCTTTGCTTCAACACATTCATCCGACATATTAAATGAGACAAATTCCGTCAGTTAGGTATTTTGCAGAGGGTACATCCTCCTTAAATCCAGTTCATTGGCTCCAGTTTGCACATGATTCTGCAGTCTTCACTGGGCAAAAGTATGAGAACCAGTTACGTTTCAATCGTTTTTCAATATGGTGTGATTGGGCTGCAATGATCATTAGAGTGGACAAATGTGTGACATTTGGCATAAAAACGTCTATAACAAGATCTGTACAATTTCAGCCAAAGCTTTTACTTAATAACAAGCAAATCCCAACTGTGAAACCAGGAGAATCTTTTCGTTACTTGAGTCGTCATTTTGACTTTGAAATGTCTAACCAGGTTCACCAATCGGAGCTCACTAACACTGTTAAAGATATCTTGTCAAAAATGGATCTCCTTCCCTTACATACCAAAAATAAGTTATTGCTTTACCATTGCTATTTGCTTGCAAAAATCCCTTGGCATCTAACGGTCTCTGACTTCTCCACAACATGGGTATCTGAGCACCTTGATAATGTAGTCTCTGATTACCTACGTAAATGGCTTGAAATACCAATCTCTGGAGCTCTTAGCAACATCCTTCTTTCTAGCAACAAATTTGGCTTAAACCTCCATCTCCCTTCTATCAAATATTGCCAGTGCCAGACAGTGTGTCGTAGTCCCCTAACAATATCTCCAAACGAGGATATAAGAGAGCTATAGAAATCCACATCATCTTTCTTAAATATTCAGTATGATGTTTATAAGAACACAAATGATGTCCTTAAAGCACTTCGTACAGAGCATGAGCACAGACTTCAAAACCACCTTGTCACAAAGTTTCTTCTTCGTAAATGTAACAAATTATTCTTTATCTACACCTAACTCTCTTTGGGCGTCCTCTCAAAGCCATATGCCTAAGAACATACTTAGTTTCACTGTTCGCTATATCGACAACACTCTACCAACAAACTCTAATCTCTTTTAAATGGGGTATTTCATCTACTGCCGATTGCTCTCTTTGCTTAATGCGTGAGTCACTTCTTCATGGAGCTTCTGGCTGCAAAGTGTGCCTTGAGCGGAGTTGCTTTACATGATGCCACGACTCTATCCTCAATTTCATTACTTCTACGTTGGAATCAGTGAAGAACACAGTGGTCTATGCAGATCTTTCTGGGTACCTCAGTCCCTCAGGCATAACCGGGCACGAATTACGTCACGACCTTCTTTTAACATTATCTAGTGAATGCGTATACATCCTGGAACTGACTGTTGGCTTTGAATCGGGCCTGCTCGATAACTCTCTATGTAAGCAGCAAAAGTATGATAACTTGATTAAAAAGCTAGCAAATCAGTATGAGCAAGTCAAATTCATCAACCTTTCAATCATCACTCTTAGGACTTTTGGTAAAACGCTGAAAAATTTAAATAAGTTTGTTAAAAGATTTAGGGTACAACGATAATGTAAAGAACTACATCCTAACAAAAATCATGAACATTGCAATAAGAACTGTCTATTACGTATTACATGTAAAGTGAGACTTGCAATTGCATTTTAACGTCATAAAGAAATAAATCGAGTTTACACTACTACTACTACTACTACTACCACTATTACTACTACTACCACTACTACTACTACCACTACTACTACTACTGCTACTACTACTTCTACTGCCACTACTACTACTTCTACTACTACTTCTACTACTACCACCACTATTACTACTACTACTACCACTACTACTACTTCTACTACTACTTCTACTACTACTGTTACTACTAGTACTACTACTACTGCTGTTACTACTACTACTACTGCTGCTACTACTACTACTTTTACTAGTACGACTACTGTTACTAGTGTTTAGCTCCTTCTGAGACTATATATACAAGACAACACAGTTTGGACTGAAAGGTTGGATCTGATACTGGTTGTGCTTGGTGGGACTCGAGAGATGTTATTTCATGTTGTTTGGCTTCCAAGACAGACGGGATTCCTTCTGACCGTTGATTATCATTATGTTTTGTTAAAATCAGGTTTTTAGCTACTTGAAGTTCACAGGATTTGACTGTATCTCACTGTGATAATTGATGAACGCCACTATATTTTTTCATTATCTTACTAGAGGCATTTGATGATAAGAACATTGGCAAATGTAAAACATTCTTTTTCTGTCTCATGGTACGAAGCCTTTGTCTGTGACAGGCGTTGTCATCAAAAGCTGCTCTGTCAGTCCAGTCTCTTACGATGGTAAAATGCAGTCGGTTTCTCTGAACTGAACTCTTGGTGTGTTTGAAATAGCTTTGATTCTCTCCCCTCATAATTATCAGGATCTGCGGGACTGTGTTACAGTATACGTCTTTACTTTGTACATCATCAATTGACCACGGTTCATAGGAATTAAAAATAACAATCAAAACAAAATCGCTGTTTCATTGATCGTCATATCGTTTTTACCCTAGGTGTATTTTATCCCCGCTAAGATGAGATATCGGCTACATACAAGAGACGACAATAACCCTTTCCGTTGCTAAACAAAAAGAAGAGGTTCTCATAGTCAATTATTCTTGGACACAATTGCATTCGAGCTATCAGACTGAGTAGGCACAACGTTTCAGTTTTCTAAAAATGTCAAAATAAGTCACTTGAAACCAAAGAAAAACTTAATCTCAGTAAAGTTCGACTCCCTCCTGAGTACTTTTGAAGTCCTTCAGCTGGCTTTCAAATACATCCGTTACGTAAATCGTATTTGGAAAGGACCAATGAAGACATTCTATCTTTTCTTTCTTTCTTTTTTTGTGTTTTGACATATATGTTTTTACCAGGAGGTAAAAGTTAGTAAGGCTTTCTGTCTACATTCTCCTCCTCGTTTTCTCATTTTGCCTCTTCTTTCGTCTCTCTTGCTCTCTTCCTACCTCTAACCCTTTTCCCTTTCTCCTTCTCTTCCCATTTTCCCTATTTATTGATGGATGGATGGATGCATAGATAAATAGATAGATAGATAGATAGATAGATAGATAGATAGATAGATAGATAGATAGATAGATAGACAGATAGA
>JANTCA010001285.1:0-12099 GCA_024741275.1 Chironex yamaguchii
TGACGGCCATGAAAGTGACAGTGATTTCTAATTTGCTTGAACATAAAGCGTGGACTAGGCACATTGGACTAGTATGTGCACACATATGATAATGGAAAAGCAGAAACAATATTTAACTGCAAAAAACTTGTATCATGTGGTATTCCATAGTGTCAAGCTTGACCTACACAAATTAGGTAAAACTCAAAAATCCCGGTCCCGGTCCTGATCCCGATTCGGAAAAAAAAGTTGTCCCGACCTATCGCTATAAGAAGTTAAGAAATGACGTAACAAATTCCATGAATCAGGCAAGGGCTCAGTACTATACTTTATTAGTTAATAATCACAGCAAGGACATGACTGTCTATTTGATGTTACAGAATTACTCTTTAACTCTGAGCAAAGCACTGTTTATTCTTCTCACATGAGTCTTGCTGATAATCTTTGCCATTTCCTTGTGCTCTGTTAATTAATTTAATTAACGACATTAACCAACACGTTACTACCATACAGGACAATTTGCTCAACGTTTCACCAGTTAACAGCAAAAGTGAAATTGCTAAGCTAATGGAAAAGTTGATCTACTGAAACTGCCTAGATTTATTAGTGTTTCACATTTGAAGAATGATCAACCTGTCCTTTGGTAGTGTGTACACAAAGCATGGAAGCACTGCCTTATATCACTAGCACCAAAAAGGATAAGTTTTGGTCCTTACTGTGAAAACTTAAGGCCAAGTAGTTTGAGTTTCCGGTCAAAACTCTCTGAAGGAATAGTAACTGTATAACTGCATGGACCTGCACATCTGTGAAATAAAATGAATTTGTAAGTTCGAAACTAGGCAGTCATTAACAAGAAAAAACAAACAGAAAAAGAAGAAACAAAGCATTATTGGAAGAGACCAAGTGAAGAAACTCTTTCTGCCTACAGAGTACTGATTTCCTTGTTTTAATGTAGACAGACTCCAATACATTTAGATGAAAGGACGATTTCATTGTGCCAAAAATTCTCGTCCTTATACATTTTGGTGCATTCTGCTTTTTATAGTAAATGTTCGCCTATGGCATACTCGCATGTTTTGGCAGTCATTTTCGCTTTGCAAGCGCACGATAGCTGTTCTCTAAGAGGAATTGATACTTGTCGTACAGTGGCTGGAACATGTTGTTTGATCCTGTCACCCAATCTCTGAGAAGTGTGACGTACACACCGAGCTTCACATCGGTGCAAAAATTCACATACTGCCGAACTTTTTTTGTGTCGTAGATACACAATCCTTGTGAATGGGTGGCAAGATCTTCCTAGTCGTGGAAACAATTCTGGGATTGATAGCAGGGAAACACTTAGTTTACATGCGGATAGAAACATTGCCTAGCCAAGGAATTTTAAGTATACAGGACATTTTTGAGGGCCAAAAGATTTCTTAGTTGCAAAATCCGTGATCTTTTCTGAAAAATTCTAGAAACAACATCCTCTGGATACCCATTTTCGAGGAGAATAGATTTTGTTTTCCCTGGTTCCCAATTTAATTTAGATTTTGAAAAGATACAAAGTGCTCTATGGGCAAGTGTTCTGATGAGGTAGATTTTCCCTTTTTTGTGCAAAAGGAATCCCAACGAATGTACTGACCAGTAAGACTAGCTTTTTGGCATACTGTGATTATTAAATTAGTCTCAGTTTTTTCGTCCAAAACGTCAAGAAAAGGTAATAAACTGTCTTGTTCCTTTACAACGGTAAATTTGAGAGATGGTTGTATCTGGTTTCGTTTTGGAAAAACCTGTCGCAATTAGCTCTGTTTTAAACATGGCAAAAGTGTCATCATCATAGCAAAAATAAAAGGACAACTTTTGGTTTTAAGTATGCAGGACATTTTTGAGGGCCAAAATATTTCTCAGTTGCAAAATCAGTGATCTTTTTTGAAAAATTCTAGAAACAACGTCCTCTGGATACACGTTTTCGTGGAGAATAGATTTTATTTTCCCTGGTTCCCAATTTGATTAAAATTTTGAACAGATACAAAGTGAAATGTTTGTTGTAAACAGTAAGGATCAAGAAAAGTTTACCATAAAAATTGTTCTGCATCATGGACCAGCACGTGTATTAAGATTAAATTTCAGAGAAAATCGTTGATTTGGATTATGTTTTTACATTGTGAGAAATGAAGAAGTGTGTGTTTGAGCTCGAAATATTTCAGAATGACAGCTCGGGAGTATGTCACGTATTCAGATGAGTTGGTACTTGGTTACTAATGACCATAGTAGAGCAATGTTTACTGGTTCCTTGAAAAAGAGTGTAGTGCATGTACAGGGATTCATAAAAAGTTACTACCAATAAAAAACTCCAAAGCAAGGCACGTCTGCACCATTATAATGTTCCAACTTACCACCCACTAACAAGTCTTTTTGTGGTAACAAGCATTTGGCTGATGCCCATTCGCTGCTATCCTGAACTCGTCTACAAATATTTGTTTTAAATGGACAAACATGGACCAGACAAATTTTTTTATGCAGCTTATCATGTTTTTCATGCTATGAGTCACATTTTCTTGATTTCTTTTAGAATACACTCCTCATGAAGGCCGACAAAAATGTTTGCCAATGCTGGACCCAAGGGGCTACCCATTACCACCCCGTCCTGTTGTCGATACATTGAATTGTTAGAACTGAAGTCAACACCTCTAGTGGCATATTCCGTTAACTCAACAAAGATCTCCTCTGGGATGGAGGGTTGTTCAGGCTTTACCCTGTATAAAGCTTTGGCACATATTTCTATTGTCTCATCAAGGGGAACATTGGTGAAAAGGCTGGTTATGTCAGAAGAACACATAAAAAGTTTCACAAAAGTCGATTTTGAGATTTTGAACTAATATTGCAAAAGTGGAAGAATCTTTGATACAGGTTTTGCTGTAGATTTTCGATTCTGGTTCTAAAAGGTTAGAAAACCATTTAGGCAATTAGGGATGAGCAGAACCAATCATAGATAAAATAGGTCTAATTGGAGTGTTGTTCTTATGTGTTTTAAGTAAACCATACATACATGGACGTTGAGAACCTATAAGATGAATCTGATCATAAATTTCTCGACTTAACCCATTTTAGTTTATAATCTTTAATCACCTACTTTGTAGTTTATCTTCAATTTTTGCGTTATTGTCATGGTTTTCAACACTGCCTAAATTTTCCAATTTTCTAGTCTTGGTCATTTGATATGTCAAATATCTTAGTGATATAGTCATTTTTGTTAAGAATTATCATGCCAGATCCTTTATCAGGTTTTGTGATAAGAATGTCTTTGTAGACAGGAGCTTTATCATGACATGAGTCGTATGCTTTTTATGAGCTACGTTTCGAGAGATCATCAGGCTACTAGATGTGATCAGGTACAGCTATGTTATACTTCTTCAGTGTGGACGTCCGAGTTGACAGGGATCGGGATGTCCTGAGAATTGGCGCCATAGCTGTGTTGTGTTTGTTGTGTTTCCTTTACTAGTGCTGGAAGCCATATTTCTGGAAGACTGTAGGGTATGCTGTTGATGTGATTGCTGTGTTGTAGGGAGTGGATGGTTTCGTAATGTTTTAACTCTTCCAGTTATGGTTGGCTTTGCTGCTTTCCCATAACTCATGAGAAGTCTACTGTTAACATGATGTCATCTTTGACAAAATTTCCTCTTCAAATACTTAAGATCTTAATCTTGACTGGAAAAGTAAAAGCTACAGCTTGTACAGATTTGTGTATATCTGATTTTTTGTATCTGATGTTCCACTGACTCTTTTATGATAAGGTAATTGTCTTTTAAGAAGCTAGATGGTTTTAGGAATCATATGATTACTTCAACACATTATACACACTCTTGTACAGCAGTTACATTTCTTTACAGGTTAAACAATGTTACAGACAAGGTCACTGAGGTGAATCTGTAATTGTGCTGACATTTCTTGTTTCATAGCTTTACTTGCCATTTGAATGACAAGTAAGAACAGTTCAACATGCGTACACATCTTGCACCTTGGATCATCCTATTTTGTTTCATCTACCTGAATTATATGTAATGTGTTTTGTCTGTTGACACAGTCTTGCTTGCAGCAAATCAATCCAAATTCTATGTTGCAGCAGGCTTTAGTGAGACGATTATGGCGGGAGTGCTAACTATTGCATATCTGAAGCCAACCAGACATGTGGTGGCATGTGGTGGCACATAGCACACAGCAACCTCTTTTTAAAATTAATCAGGGCGTGCAATATTCCGCACACCTGGCAAGCCGCAGGCGTTGTGCCATGGCGTGTGCGTGACGAGCCCACGGCTTTCCCAAGTCTGTTGTAGTATGCAGTTTAATGGAAAATACATTTTTCATCATTCAGTTTGAACCTTACTACATTAGCTGATCAATATGACATAGTATGCAAGTCATTCTTTTTCCCTTTTGTAGATAATAAAGGACAGATCCCAGTGTCTGCTGCTAGTCGTGAAATATGTGGTATTGTTGGTATAATCCACTTGCTTGCAGGTATAAACATTTTGGTGGTATTACAAGTTAGCTTAATACTTAATGCCATGATGTTGATCTATTTTAGTTTAGTTATTTTTCTTTTTGTGTAAGGCAATATTCTGCTTTTAAGTAGAATTGTCAACCAGTTCAGTGGCATGGCCACGCGGAAGTATGGGGAGGCAATTCTCCGGCCCCCACTTTGGCAACAGTTTCATGGAGCGATTGTCACGAAAGTTCCAATAGCAAGCATGGTGCCAGGCGATGCATTCTAAGCGAAAGAGATGGGCCTCAAAAATATTAACGAGAGGAAGGCCTCCAAACCTGCTCAGACTCTTGCACCCCTTGCCACCAGCCTCCCTAATCTCGTCTGGCCATGCCCCGAAACCTTTTGCCTTGTTAACATTACATAGTAGGTAATTGAGGTACATTACAGAATACCATGGGAGAAGTTAGACCATTTCGTACCTTGTTGTACTAAACATTGTCATTGTATTCCTTGTTTTTCTAGGTTAGTTGAGATCATCTTTATATATTTTTACTTTTAAGAGTCGATACGATGAACTTTTCTTATATTAAATTGACACGTTTATTACTTGATTGCACTTTCCACTTTTACTTTAATCCAACACAAGTTTCTACCTATTACAATTTAGATAACAGTATTGCCTGTACAAACTCCTTTTTTCTGTTGTAACAAAAGAAGGTCATATTGAACAGTAGGAAGGTCACATGTTCTTATCTTAATCTGCCTTTGGCATCTTCCCAAACTACACTAATGAGGAATTGTAACAACAGGGTGTAGTTCGTTACTACGTCACACACTATAATCAATAGACTGCATGCAAGGTAGTGTATTAATAATACTGCTATTGCAAAGGATTCTCTAGTTAGGAATCAGTTGAGGTGTTTACATGTTGCTTTACAGGACCATATTTGGTTGTAATATTGAAAAGAAGACTGGTTGGTATTATTGACGGACATGAAATTTGGCAAATTCAAGAAACAGATGTAGTTCCATTCCCAAGGGCAACACTACATTTAACTGAAGAACAGGTAAAATAAGTTTAGCTCAATTCTGGTGATTTATTCTATTTCAGCTATGTTTAATGTTTGTGTGCTTAAGCCGTTACTGTGTTCTACTAGTTAACCAGTGTATAATCTGTTTTAAAGTATTCGATAAGCTTAAGCATCTGCAATAAGCAGTAGTGCTATCAAAGTGTTATTCCCTTTGCTCATGATATTAGACATGCTATCTCAGCACAGAGGGAGAGTATTTTTAAGGGCTGACTTTTTTCAAGAAAGTAGTACATGGGACCAGCATATATTGAGCGAGTTTAACAGGAAATTGATCAATGTGTCAGTCACTTTGATATTCTAGTATATTTTTGTTGTGTCAGTTAGATTTTAATTGGTACTTTCATAATTGGCAACTGTTTACTATTGCGTATCTATTTTATGACATTAATTATCCTGAGAAAGCGGATCGTTTTCATCGTTTGGAGATCATTGACTAATACTTTTTCCTTCCTTTCAAGACCCGAGATAACAAACTATATCTCATGATGGTGCAATCTGTATTGCAATCTGAGGGTCATTATTTCTCGTACACATACGATCTAACACACTCTTTGCAAAGACTTCACAAGACAAGCCCAGATTTTGAACAAATACCACTATTTGATAGGGTAAGTATTTGCCCCTCTTATTGCAAGCGTCCTTTGTAGTAAGATTATAGAAGAGCGCTACTGTCATGCTCACTTTCAGTCTACAATATAAGATTTTGAACTTCATTAAAATATACAAGACTTGCAGCAGTTTGAAAAGGAATAGCATAAGATTGCATTATCACGAAGACAATAAAATCAATGGTTTCATGGGTCACCAACTTAAGTTAATTTTAAGTAACTCATCCCGATTTGTGCAGATAAATGAAAATGATGATCACTGCAAATGCAGTGACTTTTCAAGTATCCACACAAAATTGTTTTTAGAATGAACTCACTAAATAGAAGTCTATGTACGTAAGGTCTTAACTAAAGTGTTCATCAAGTACTGGTAAGCCCCCATACAATATTTTCTTGGTCAAAAATGACAAGAAAGACTTGCAGCGGCAAACCAGGAAACTAATAGCAATCTTGAGATGGTTTTTTATAAGAAAACCAGGCTGTTGAGTCTTAGCGTTCACTCCATAACGTATTCTCACTTTTGAAAATTGTACCACCTTAAGATCAACTAACTTGGCTTTAACGTTTTGTCCTTTAATGGAATCTGTTTCATTCTTAATTTGGACGACCTGTCCTGTTCTATGCCTGAGGTTAGTTGGGACACAACATTTTGTAATACTTCTATTAATTTTGCATGGAGTATAAGTGTGATATGAATTGCAGCATCACTGCAATCTGTACTTCCAGAATTGATGCATTTAGGTTCTCTTTGTACATTGATTTACCAGTCCAGTACATAGTTCCTAAGAGTCTTGACCAATTTGGGGTATGGTAGGCAACATTGTGAGCACATGAAATGCAGATGGTGTGAAATAACGCTCTTGCCACTTGTTACTTGCCACTCCATAAGAAGTAGGTTCATGTAAACAAGACAGTTAATGCAATTCCTGAATCCAACTGAACGTGACTTGAATAATGATTATAAATTGCATGATTTCTACGTGATGTTTTTCTGTATAACGTGCAGGGAAATTTTAAAATGGTGTCTTCTTCGTGATTTATATTTTCATTTATTTAAATAAGATTCCCGCCATGTATCAATTTTTTGTAGTCCGATGACAGATTTGTCTGGAACCGACACTTGCTTAGTATCATGTCAGTGCAGCCAGAGGTAAGTTAGTTAGAAAATTGAGATGAATCTGTCCACTAGCCAGTATGTAATGTGTCAAGTGCAGGTGCTGATATTGTAATTAGGCATCGCTTTTGAATCATTATCAACAAAACATGCAGACAAGAGCACCACAGCTTCTTTTGATAGTTTGGGGTGTCTTTAAGAAATGTACGCATTGTCACTTCTTTAAAATTTGAAAACTATCCTCATTTAGATTTTTAAAACGGGAAAAACGTATTTGAACATTAATGTTAACACATAAGGAGGACGCTGAGAGGAAGCTTTGATGTTGGTTACTAGTTGTGACGTTCTCATGTATAGGCAAGATAGGAAGTTATGAATTGTTGAACAATCGAGTGTAAAATGGATTTGTTTTGTTATAAGAAGATTTATACTCTGCCAGAAAACTCGCCTTGCAATTCATTCGTCTTGAGTTATGTAAGAATGCAACACTTGCTGAAGGTGACTTCTGTATAAATAGCACTGAATTTTGCTATAAAAACATTAAACATTTCGGAACAAAAGTTTTGTAAGCATAAGTTTAAAATTTCAACTGCAAAGTTCAATTTAAGGAAAACTAAACATATACTAATGTTTGGGACCAAACAAGATTTCAAGCTTATTGTGCAATGTACAATTTCTTTTATTGATTAATACCACAAACTACTTAGTGTTCCGTTATATTATTTTTTGCACAGCTTTACAGATTTGTCCTTCCAATTATGCAAGGATGTATCCTTTGTTGAACATGAAATAAAAAATATTTGTGATGTTGCTTCCAAGCATTATTCTTTGCACAAGTATTGGCATTCCCATATACGTCAAACAGTGCTTATCTCGATAGTTTACATTTGCGTTATCGTGTTTTTGGATTGTGCTCAGTATGTCACTGTGCTTCGATACTTCCAAATCTTTTTCTTTTAACTATTCTGCTAAGTAGTAGTTGAAAGGTATCCTCCGTCACTCATGAATTTTACCTTTTTGACAAGTTTCCAAGTGTAGCTCCGCTCTCGTTTCCAAGTGTAGCTCTTCTCTCATTTTCAATTGTAGCTCTTCTCTCGTTTCCAAGTGTATCTCTTCTCTCGTTTCCAAGTGTAGCTCTTCTCTCGTTTCCAAGTGTAGCTCTTCTCTCGTTTCCAAGTGTAGCCCTTCTCTCATTTTCAAGTGTAGCTCTTCTCTCATTTTCAAGTGTAGCTCTTCTCTCGTTTCCAAGTGTAGCTCTTCTCTCGTTTCCAAGTGTAGCTCTTCTCTCGTTTTCACAAGTGTAGCCCTTCTCTCGTTTCCAAGTGTAGCTCTTCTCTCGTTTTCAAGTGTAGCTCTTCTCTCATTTTCAAGTGTAGCTCTTCTCTCGTTTCCAAGTGTAGCTCTTCTCTTGTTTTCAATTGTTGCTCTTCTCTGGTTTTCAAGTGTACCTCTTATCTCGCTTTCTCTTGTAGCTTGTTGCTCTTCTCTGGTTTTCAAGTGTACCTCTTATCTCGCTTTCTCTTGTAGCTTGACTTCAAAACCATTAGTCTTTCACTTTGTTGTAATAGTCGTTATTTTTGTAGTTTTTTCTTAATCTCAACTTTCATTTTTGCATTACTTTTTTGTACGCGTCACATTGGTAAATAAAACAGAATTAGTTTTAGAAACACTGATCCACGATTTTTTCCTTAATTGGATTAAGTTGTAACGATTAAGAGGTGTATGGTAAAACAGTTTACATTTGATTTGGTGCTTATTTCAAGACGAAGTTGTTACAGGGCAGGTAACATGAATATATTTTTTCCGTTGTCTCATTTGTATCCAAGGAGAATTCTCATGGTCGGCTCTGCAGAATATATCCAATTGTTGCTACTTCTGTTAGACATTTTATTCCGTCATAAGCAATTGTGCCTGAAGAGGTCTTTCGTGTCTGCAACTAATTGATAAACAAACAGCCAAGGAGCATATCCTGACAGGACTCTGCCTTTCATGCCAATAGTCTTTGATCGGGTTCCCATCTAATCTCATTCTGCCAACCATGCTTGACTCGATGAGACCTTTACGTCATTGAGACGAGGACGGCTGAGGAGAAAGGCAACTCAGTATTTTATGGCTAGCCGTTTATGGTAGTTGAATTTTTCCTCATGGTTTAAGAAATCAATTCACTTGCACACGGCTGAGGCCACTTTCTTGGTGACCAGTTACTTTTTAAAGTTGTTACCCCTCTGTGTCACTTATACCTTAAACTGCAATGGAACTATGACACGCCAGGGACATTGTGAAAAGAACTTCAGCCATAGATTGATTTGATTTGAAACAGGGCCCCATGATTCATAAGTCCGATGATTTTCCAATTTTGTCACTACTGCTTCCTTTGCAGTCATTGTGTAGTGCTATAAAAAGCTGACATCTATAGTTTAAGTCGGCATACGTTGTCCATACCTGAGCTTCATCGTATTTTAGCACTTTGATTTGAAGATTTTGAGATTGAAACAGGTTATAGTTCATATAAGCATAGTATAACTGACTGAGTGACTTAAGTTCTATTTCGATTTAAATACGATATACGTTTTAGACTTAGTATGCTCCCGTATCCTATTTAATGATAAGTAAACAACAAACATTAAAGTTATATTGTAATTAATGCATTTTCGTTGCTCTGCTTTATTTAGGAACTCGATACTATATGCGCGGTGTAGACGCAGAGGGGCATGTCGCAAATTTTGTGGAGACAGAACAAATTGTGTACTTTCAAGGCGAAGCACTGTCCTATGTTCAGGTACTCAATACTCGAATTTAGATGGAAGAAATTATTGTAGGTCAACTAAAATAGGGAAGATAAGATAGGGAACGTCAAATTGAAATTCTGGACAGCGTCGTTGGGGAATTAGGGGTTCTAAACAATAAGGTTTGCCATTTTATGCCAGTAACATAAATTAGAAGGATTCTTGTAAATTCAGACGCAAGGAAAAGGCAGTATCACAGTTTAGCAACAGCTTTGCTGGAAGACTGTTTTTAAAACGATTTTGTTAGTGCCTAATTCTCTTAATGAAGGTTTTATTTCAAAAAACAGTGGAAGAACATACGTTGGAGAATTGTTGTGCAGAATAGTAGATTTTGTTTGTGTATTAAATTCGGATTTCTTTATTTGAGCACAAGTGGTCCAAGTTGTTTAAATTATACGTGCTTTTGCTGAGCCATTTGTTTATGCTAAAAAATATGATTTAAAATGATTAAACGAAAATAGAGCGGATGCTGGTTGTAAATTTCATTTTAATACACACTTTTACCAACTTTCTTGGCTGCAGCAAAGTAAAGGTCTGTGACTACTTTAGCTTAAGTTCAAACAGGAAGGACTTGACCAGACAGTTAAATAGCGGTAAACAAGGCGATTACTGTTTTGAAACGGGCAAAGAATGTTGGAAAATAGCAATGCCATTTAATTGAGAGTCCTTGTCCTTATATATGTGAAGTGGAGTAAAGCCTTCTCACATTTTGGCCACACTTTTTTATTGGTCGTAGCGGCCAACTTTTTGAAAACTATTTTAATCGTCAATACCGTGCCTGACTTGGTTTACTTTTTATTTTACTAGACTAGGGGATCCATTCCTGTTTTCTGGACACAGCTACCATCGTTGAAATACAAACCAAACCCAGTTATGTCGAAAGGTGCAAAACATGTACGTATCAGATTTATTTGTTGTGTTAGACTAACGGTTGACAGCGTACGACCCGCTGGCAAGAACCAACCTTCAAAACGAGATTTGTAGCCGAGTATTTTTAGCAGCACAGAATGTGTTTTAAGATCCATTTTTGATGTGACTTAAAGCCACCGATTTAAGTCTTTGTGTTTACTATAACCCTGTCAACTAAAAATGACCTATCAAGGGCTTCTTATGGAGGGACTTGATAGAGTAACGGTCTTCCATCCCCCTTTTCCTGTGCCTACCCTCCGCCAGCTAGTAAATCGGATCCACGCATTTAGTGCTATTTTATGAATTTTCTACGATACCAGAAGTCCGGTATTTCTTGCAACCATTGTTGAGACCAAAGGAAATTCAGAGTTTATCGTCCCATTTAAGATCGTAATCGCTTTGTGTATAGTTTTTCATTACTATTTTGCACTAGTGCCGTAATAGCGCCTTGAAGGAAATTTTAAGAGCGCCTTTTTGTTCTGCCCGTGGGATAAATTTGTACAAGAGTTTGCCGTGTACCTCACAAAAAGTTACCGTCGAATGGGGTCCTTTGTCTCAGCACTATACTTCTGATCAACATCATCGTCTTGGTTCTTGAAAAGAGTTCTGCGGGTCACTGTTTTGTAACGTGTTACACAAGTATTATCGGTAACGATAGCAAGAATCGATATTTGGATACGCAAGCTTGCACACCTGCCATCTCTTGGTCATTAAAATATCAAGCTGAATTGACAAAACTTTAAACACATCAAGTTACGTGTTGGTTTTGGACCCCATATACACTGTGTAATTTTAAACTAAAACGGTATAAAATCGCACTTCAAATCGCACTATTTCCAAAGTTATTTTCATTTACGCTAGTAACGAAAACGTCTGAGTTGAATTAAAATCCACTTATGGCAGATACGCATGCGTGGATCATCATTCCATCCTGAGCTAATTTGTTGATCTTGAGGAACGAAACAGCTTTACGGCGTCTGATGAATATTTACTATACTGAGATGGACTCATACGTCTTTAATCTTCATTGTTTGTATTTACAAGAGATACGTTTACAAGATTGATGATATTATTATTATTATCTTTCGATAAAGCTACTACAAGAAAATAGCCTTAAATATATAACTACCAAAATTTGTTAGTT
>JANTCA010001286.1:0-12098 GCA_024741275.1 Chironex yamaguchii
AAGATAATTCAGTTGTGAGCTGAAACTACGAAGAAAGGACGTCTTCTTTCTCTTGTTTTACTGCGCATGCTCAACAGAATAGAGCGTGTTGGAGTTGGTTTCCTTATTATTAGCCTCATCCTTCAGACTTCATTTACATCATGTTATTTAGTCTATGAATGTTATAATTAAGATTCGATGACGTCTCTGACAGAGCATTAAATTGTGAGACAAGTTTAAATTGCAACAATGTAAGATTTGAAATACTAACCAATACTAAGCATCCACATGAGAAGTTTTCTGTGGAATTGCACGAAGTTACTTTTATTTTCATAGATCCTGACGATCACGAAGAATGATGTTACGCTGGATTTCCGCTAGACGTCCAGCTTGCGCAAGTGCATTACCACAATTATATTACGCTTGAAGCGCAAAAAAATAAGTCGAAACTTGTTCAAATTTCATCGGAATTGCGCCAGTATTTTACAAAGTCAAGATGGCGACTGGTGACTGCGAGATCTTGATTGAAAAGTTGAAAGATGCTGGCATTAATGTTAGTTCGTTTTTAAGTCTTTCTGAAGTACGAAGGTTAAGTAAAAGCTAAATGCTAAAGCTCTAAGACTAACTAAGGGAATGGATAAAATTTAAAATTTTATAGCCAATCGCGCTAGCAGGATAATCAGGACTGACCGATAAGAGCCTTTCATTTGCATCAATGTTCATATGCTGTTCATGAGACAAATTTTTATCGGCACTCAATATTTCTTGATCTATAAAATCAAGTTTGAATACAACATTACTGGAGGCAATGATGATGAAAATTGCTTGCTACCGTGAATCAAAATGAAGAAGATCCGAAATAAAAGTGCACGATTGACAAACCTCTAATAGCAGTCCGCGAAAAACCTGTGAACAAAAAGCAATATGTTGTCAATTGAAATTGATGTTATTGTCAAAGGTTAATTATCTCATGGCGGGATGTTTCTTGGTATTAGTGAGCTAATAATTGTGATATTGTCGATGAGGGATAGTTGGCTAATTGTAAAAAACTTTATCGTAGTTAAACACAGACTTGTGGTTGAAATATGAGAGTGTGATCTAACGTTTTTTTATAAATTCGTTTTAATGTATTGGTGCTAATGTGATTTGAATAGTGACAACAGTGATTGAAAAGCACATTCTGTCAAAGAGAGTTTCGGAAAATAGTAGTATGAGTTCTAATGCCTTACGTCTGGGGATGACTGGGCTAGAGTGTATTTTTCATTGCGTAGAAGAATACTTAATCATAGGTCCATAGTGTTGGTGCACAAATGAATAGAGGTAGAGTCCAATCTTTATCAACAAGTTGTTTACAAGTCTCCTAAAATGAAGTCATAACTGAGGGCAGGAAATCTTTTGAGTGTGCCTCTGAATGAAATTGAATTCTGTCTTGTAAAGATTGATCATAAATTTGCTTATGTATAGAACAATGAGTGATTTCTTTTGTATCGCTGTGCTTCAATCAAGGAGGTAGTTTAAACGGTCTTGCATACTCCATCTCTTCAGCTCCGACAGAAAATTTGATACATGTTGTTTTATTAGTATTTATCTTTCCAAGACTCGTACAAATTATGCCCATCGACATAAGAGCTATTTTCGTTGTTTTGTAACTGTTGGCTTATAAATTCTGACTGTTTCTGTACTAACTGTGCCTTAGGAATTCAATTCAGTAAAAGAGAAAATCTATGGAAAGAAACTCTTGGAAACAAATCGATCTCTAACTATGAAACGTGCTTTAAAATCAAACACATCGATAAATTCAATTAATGCGAGAATAAGTTGTTTTCAATTGGGCTAAATGCGTAGAGATTTTATGACTAAGGATCCTGTTAATGTGCTTCAGATGTTTGAAATTGAGCAATTGTTACCCAGTCGTAGCAGACGTCACCTTTTGTTCCATCCGAAAAATCAATGTCGCAAATTTTCAAGGCGATAATCATTATCAGTAAAAGCAATACTCTGTTCTGAAGTAATCATTGTCAATATAAGCAATACTTTGTGTTGGATTAGTCATTGTCAGTATAAACAATATTCTGTGTATAAGTAATCATTATCAATAAACACAATACTCAGTGTTGAAGTAATCATTGTCAGTATAAACAATACTCTGTGTTGAAGAAATCTTTATTAGTGTAAACAATATTGTGTCATTAAGTCATTTTTATAAGTATGGGCAATACACTGTGTTTAAGTAATCGTTATCGATTTAAGCAGAACTCTGTGTTCTAGTAAATATTATCACTATAAACTAGCAATGTTACTAATTAAGTGCTCCACTCACCGGCAAAAGTTGCTTTGACGAATGTTATCCTTTTATTTGAGGAGATTTTCGTAGCTCATATACAGTACATTATTAAAAAGTGAAAGCAAGCATTATTTCTTCCATAGTGTTCTTGTGTGTGTGTTTTTAACAGGGAGAGTAATGTCGCCCATGGAGATACTTACTTCAACCAGCATATTTCTCAGCCTTACACTAACACTGTTACTTCATTTCCCAATGCGAATGTAGACGACGAAAAATGTTTTGCTGCGATCTCCCTACATGCCACTATAGTGTCCCACGAGGCCTGGAGAAACAAAGCTCTGTGCTGTTGTAACCATTGTCGGAGTAAACAATGGTCCCTCCTATATTATATACATCAAATAGAATTTGTATATTTTCATGTCATGCTGTATCAGGACATTTTGGCCAAAAACTAGGTATATATTGATATTTGCGGATGGATTATTATCTTCTTCAAAAGAGCGGTAAAGTTGCAAGTTTTTATTTAGTAGTTATATGCAAGCTTCGCGGTACTGTAATTTTATATTAGTATTACAAATGTTATGAATTTCTTTCAAACACTCAATCAGAAAAGATATTTTATTAAACCATGAGAACAATTCTAAAAAAAACATAATTCATTTGAATCTCAATGAGAGCGTCTCTATTTTCCACGAGTACAAACTTTGACATAAGAAGTTGTGCAAATTATATACTCTTATTAAGTCAATAGAAACTACCAAAAGGTAAAGATATATAATGACTAGGGACGAAAAATGTGTCAACCCAAAACGGCTGAAGCCGTTTTTTAATAAAAAGAAATCGATTTACAGTGTCATGAAAAAATATATGAACACTCAGCAGATGCAAATAAATCTAAAGTTGGTAAATGTATCATTACAAGTCAAGTCATTATAGCAAAGTATTCGCGTGTCAAGCACATAGTTACTTTGAGCATTTTGATGCCATATTGCTGCAAAGGAATTTCTGTCATTTGGACTTGCTTTGCCGTCACGTGACCTGTGACGATTATTCGTTTGGCACTGAAGGATGACTAATTTGGAGAGGTGATTTGTGTCGTCTGGATGTGATAAGCATTGAGGATTTGTTATGGCGAAATAGAAGCCCAACAGACCTTTATTTATATGTTGTAGTCTTTGAAATAATATATCTTACTAGGAGTTGTAAATAGCTTGCCACCAGCTGCTGGAGATTATTTATGGCAGGGCAACACTCACAATTCATAGATGATCTTTAGATCAACTTATCATGCCGAAGGTGTCATCTTTGGCACGAAGAATTTTTGCTCTGTAGTGAAATTTGAGGGCGACGAAGATCAGTAGTTTGGTCAAGAAAAGACAGCGCGGTAGGTGATGTCAAAATACTAGGATATACAACAGGGAATGGTTAACAAGTAATATTTTTATGTAGAGTTTGCTGTATGCATTTATATCAAATCATAAGACGTTCGTGAAGTGTCCGTAAAATATCAATAGGCGGTGTTGTCCAAAATCGTCGTTTGCAGACGAGAATTGAGAATTCCAAAGTGTACGGAGCCTGTTATGTCAAAACTATCCAATTTTCACTCATAATCAGTACTGATAAGAGAGAGAGAGACATCTGTTAGTATTTACTTGTAAGATCATCGGTTACTTGAATTGTATCGAAAATACACTTGGAACAGGAGGAATTGCGAACACCATTTAAATGTTGATCAAGGTAAGCGCTTTTTTCGGTGGCATGGAAAGCCTGTTCTGATGATCATTTTTTGGCCTGATACGTTAGTCATTGTAAACAGAAATGCTTCAAAAAGTAAAGAGCAATTTGTTTGCAATACTAAATACACTTTGTGAATTGATACTGAACTTTCAAATCCCTTTACTTACCCAGCCACTATGGGACTTGCATATTTTTACGATGACCAATGTCATACATGCTTCTATCGACCATTAGATCCCGTTCCTGATAACTGTGATTTTATATTACTATTAGTTGATAGTGTTGGTAAGGTGGAATCTCAGTTAAAATGATATGACCTCTTTATTTTTGGCATAAAGCACTCTTTGTTATAGGCTGCAGTTTCCTTTCTGTCAGACCATTGATATATTTAAGACCTAGCCAGTAAAATTTCCAAATTTATTAAGTTTGAGATATGCGTGTGTTCGAGAAGCAGGTCAGGGAAAAGAAATAGTACCTTGATTATATTTAATAGATAATTCAAATTCCATTTAAAACCGCAACGTTAAAGAATATTTGAATCCTTTGATACCATCAAATGCATTGATGGAATACCTACAAAGTGCGAGACAGGTGCCTAGTTTTCGTTTGTACTTTTCACGTTAGGGAGCATTCGTATACTTGAACTCAATTTAAAAGCCAATGACGTGTAAGTCGGTTCGACTTCTTGTAAACATTTTGGTTGACGTTAAAGGACTTTGGAAGGTACAACAGTTGACAAGATTCACTTATATCATAAATGTACCACAGAATGGCCTTTACTTGTCAGTAGGTTCGGACATTGGTAATAAATGGTAACCATAACTGAAAAAATTAAGGGATGATAATCCTTATTGCAAAGGCAAAATAATCAAGGTTGGAACGGATGAATTCTTTACCAAGAGACATTATTACCTGCTATATTATCCAGTTAGAAAAAGCTAGCCAGATGATGTAAATTTAGACACTGGTTGAAAGGAACAGTGTACATTATGAGTGGTAGAAGAACTTGTAATCCTTCATAGCCTTTCTATACAGGATTCTTTACCTCAACAGAAAATTTTGCAAAACTCTTAGGTTACCTTGCAACATTTGTATCATCAACGTATATTATTCATGACATCTAGGCCATGGTTGTTCTTAAAGGGGTAAAATGCTCCATATTGAACAGCAGGTAACTGAAAGAATACAAGATAACATTTAAGAGAGAGTATTGGTGTCATAACCCCTTGATTGTATGCGTGAAAAAACATTGGATAGTCAATACTGCTGTCAAGATCTTCCCTGTTGTAAGTTCCCTGATGCTTACAAATGTGCCAATCCTCGTTGAGCAATCCTGTGAAGACATGGTTAATAGAAACTTCCATTATTCCAAATTCAATAAAATGAGTACAAGAAATACTGACATTGAAAGCATCAGAAATCAGAATAAAGCCATAGGATAAAATGCCTGGTAATACGAGGTCTGTGGTCCTACATGCTTTCGTTCATGCACACCTAGAAAGCCAATGCATCCTTTCTATCACACATGCAAAGTTTTCTCATTAGATTTTATTTTGGCTTGTCACAGATACTGATGGGTTTGTATTGTGGACTCCAATCAACCATTGCATCTGGAAAGATACTAAAAGAGGGAATCTAATAAAGCAAGGAAAAAATGTTAATTTGTGCCAAAGAAGAAAAAAATGGTCAAGAAAGCAATAGGGCAAAGAAGAAGATAGTTGATGAGGACGTTATGGGGCTTGTAGATTCAATGGATTCAGATTTGGCTGATGGAGATAATAAATACAACTAAACTGTTTTGCTTGTTTGTCTTTATGTATTCAGTGTTTATTTGGGTTTTTGAATTGGTTACTTAATTATTTCTAAAAGATCTAGAAAAAAATAGAACAGATATTTACTTCATGGTACTTCATTATCAATGCTTTTCCAAATCTTAAAATTGTCTAAAATTGTGTTTACTATTGCACACCCATGGCATGTAAATTGTGACATGGCTGATCTTCATGTTACTATACGTCTGATAAAGGCAGTGTCTCCCTACTATAAGTATTGTAGCAGCTAAGAAAAGAGAAGCATTTTTGTTGCTCCTGACTTCCTTCACCATCTTCTATCTCATCAGAATATAGATGTTACAGAATGAAGTAAATAAGGGATAATAAATAGGCATGGAAGAAAAGATTTTTGAATATGTATTTGGTAAAGACGTGACACTGTCATGTCCTTGAGGCATACTAGCATAGTTTGTGGATGTGATAGGGGTCATATGTCACAGCTATATGTTTTTGCAGTGGAACCGTTTACTATAACTGCTGGTGTTCGACAAGGCTGCATTGTCTCATCTATGGTGTTTAACCTTGTATTGTATTGGATTATGGCCAAGTCAATGCGGCCTCTGGATGGTGTTGACATGTCGGACAGTTTATGCGTTGCTGACCTCGGTATGCGGATAATATTTCTACTCTAGCACCAGGTGAGGAATCCACCCAACATCTGGTTGATGAAATCGCTCTTAACTCTGGCAAGCTCGGTCAGGGAATCAAGCGGGCTAAGTCGAAAGTACTCAGTTTCTGCACACCAACACCCAAAGTGCAGGTGCACAGCGAGGTTTTAGAAAATGTCAACCAATTCGCGTACCTCGGTTCGATTCTTACTGGCGACAAAGTCATCCCGACTGAGGACACATTGCAATGAATCTCGAAAGCCTCAGCTGCTTTTGGTAGATTGTCAACTGGTCTGTGGCGTCGACTGGATATTACTCTTGAAATGAAAATGAAGGTGTTCAATGCAGCAATAGTGCCAAACTTAGTGTATGGCTCAGAATCCTGGTATCCCCGAAAATTGGACACTGACCGACTTGAGGTGTTCCAAATGTACTGTCTCTGAACAATCTTTGGAGTATCCCAGAGTGAGCGCCTCAGCAATGTAGCCATTCGACATCACTGCTGCAAACAACCAATGATTGCAGAAGTGCTGAAGTGAACCGACTGTATTGGCTCGGCCATGTAGCACGAATGAGTTCAACAGACTGCAAGCAAGGTTGGAAGGGGCCTCCTCCTTTAACTTGGAAGTGTTCTCATGCTGCTCCGAAGAAAACCTGTAGTGGACTAGTTTTGAAGGATCTGGAACCCTGATTGCAGCCTGCTTATGGAGCCCACTGGCACCGTGATCCTATCACCGTAATATCTGACGTTTCTCAAGATCGTGCTCTGTGGCGGCGAACGTTCGTATTGGGACATCCAACATCTGTGCAGCCTGACTAGCTCATGGATTAAGTTACGTGGGGTGTTAAGTTACGTGGGGTGTACAGATGATATACTATTGTGATATGTGAGTTGACTCTCTTAAATTATTGCTCTTAATTAAATCTTTCTTTTGCCTCTGTAGGTAACATAGGTCCATGAACGACCATGGGGGATATGGGAACTGTTGAAACAAGCACTCTAATACTGCTGAGCTTTGTTTCACTGTTATTATCAGCATACCTTTTCGTAATATGTTGGAGATACTTTGCAGTGAACCGTAAAAAAGTTCATTGGAAAGATGAAGGTACAAAATTCTCATTAAGCTGGCTTGACATGGAGAGAAAACCACTCATTCCTGGACATCTTACTGCTAGAACTGTCCAACCCAGCCCTCCAGCTTCAGATTCAGGGGTAAGTGAGCATTGTTAAAGTGTTTTAGAGAGATTTTTACAGCTATTGCTGCTCAGTCAAATTTATATCTAGCAATCCCTTTTGAGGCATATGGATGCTACATATTGATCCCATTTCATCTGTGGTAGTATGCTCAATCGTCTACTTGACAACAATAATGTGCCATTTTATTACAACTTGCTGTTCAGGTCATGCTCAAATTGTTTACTTCCCCTGAAGAAATGGCAATTTTTTTGTCACAATTCTTCTACAGCAAGTAGCTTTCCCCTAACTTTCCATTTATTTTCCTGTACGCATGGCCTTTTGTGAAAGACATCATCTTATCATTCAGCCATGAATAATGATTCTCGTTTCTCAAAGAGCATGGATGACAAAAACTCAGCCAAAATTCAAGTGAGTAAAGGAAAGTTTAAATCAAAATATAGCTTATCCAACAGCTTCATAAAGTCATTTCAAATGTTGCAGAATTAAATTGAATGAAAAAAAGTAGAGAACATTTTTTCTGGTTTTTGAAGCCTTAAGTAAGGATTGCGGTCTATATGCAGGAGCAGCTTATCAGTGACGGACACTGATTATTGGCAGGGCAAAGCTTTAGCTGGGGTAAATTGTCAGTTTTATAAGAAACCTAGACTTTCTCGGTACCAACAATTTCTTCATCTCTGATAAAATTCTGTATTGAAATTCCTAGAGAGCAGAAGTTTATTAATACCGAAAGATGATAGTCGAATTTTGTTTACATATTTTAACAAACAATTTTTGTAAACTATTTCACAAATAGAGGAAGTAATGAAAATGGTTTTAGCTTTTTGTAGACACAGCATATAGTAAAAGTTCCTTTATTGAAGCTAGATCTGTGAATCTTCTTATCGTTTGGGTCTAGTACTGAAAGTTTATTGATCAATTTCGATCTCCCTGCTAAGGATTTTGAGGATTCATATGGTTTTTAGTTAAGGAAGTTTCATTACTGAGCCTAAAAGTGCTTGTAAAAAGAAATACAGAAGTAAAGCTGTAAGCCAAAATATGAAGAATGTATGAATGGACCAAGATTTGGTTCAAGTCTACTTATGAAGTTGTTAGTTTTGTTCGAAGTGATTGTACAGGAAATTGAAACTGTTTCCAAGGAATCTGTGGAATTGTCTGGAGAAATCTCTGAAATGGGTGAAGAAATCAATGTTTCAAACTCTGCAGAGACAGTAGTGGGTGCAAAAATGGAAGTCAGTGATCTTGGAGCGATTTGCAAGGGTCATTCACAACCAATGCTTGCCGTTTTTCCAAAAGGCCGTAAAGACCGATCTTTTAGGGCAGCTTGGTATGAAAAATATAAGTGGCTGGAGTATAGCATTAGTAAGGACAAGGCGTTTTGCTTTGCCTGTTGACATTTCAGCACATCTACTTCCAAATCTGAAACTACTTTTAGCACGAGCGGCTGGAATACATGGGCAAAGGCGTTGGAAAAAACGTGTATTGAGGCAACATGATGACAGTGAAGATCGTCCTTAAGCAATGACAAGGTAGGAGAGGTTTGAAGCGCAAAGGAAGGAAAAGTTGACTAATATAGCAAGCATCCTAGATCCTGACAGACTTTCTGTTGTCGGTGAAAGTAGAGAGTATCTGAAGATGCTTCTACAATTTCATCAGTATTTCTGAGCTGAAGAGATGGCTTATCATGATCACAATGAAACAGACAAATCACCAGATGCTGGAAAATGTTGAAAGTTCATTAACTTAATACAGTACATCAACCTACAATTTAACAGTCTTCACACAAAAATTAAAAGAAAATACAAAGTGTATGACTGCACGTCAAAGCGTTCATCCAATGAACTGATTGCTGTGCTTGCTGACGAAGTAAGAGTCAAAATCAACTCCATGATTGATAAGGCTGGTATGTTTTCTATTCTCATTGACGAATGTAAAGACAACACCAGACATGAGGAGTTAGTAATCTGCTTTCGGTTTCTTGACAGTAATGGAAGCATACAAGAGTGGTTCTTTGAGTTGACCCATCTGAAAGAAATGGATGCAGACGCTATAATGAATGAAGGAATTTCACCAGCCTTTGAACGGATGAATAGTTCGGCATCACTCTTGGCTTTAGGGGCAGATGGGGCTTCCGTAATGAGTGGTTGTAATGAAGGTGTTGCTGCAAAGTTGATGAAAGATTTTCCCTTGGTGATTTACGTTCATTGTGTTGCTCATCAATTGAACTTGATTGTAGCTTCATACTTAAGTAAAGTCAAGGAAGCAAGAACAGTAATCGATGCCTACAAAACAATTCTCAAAATTTTCAATGTTGCTAGGAATGTTTTGAAGAAAAGCAGAAGCTGCTGTATCTAAATGAACCATTAATGGCAGCTGCCTCACTCACCGAAGTATGATGGGCATGCAAATATGAAGGAGTTAACATGATTGTTGCAAAGCTGAGAGCAATTGTCAGAATTCATTAAATTCATCTAGAGCTGGAGACTTCGTGCTTCTTTCGATGAACAAAGATATCCTCAAATCTCTTGATTTTGATGATGTTCTCAAACCACTGGGCTGAGCAAAAGAAAAGAGCAGTTCCTTTCTCTTAACTTGAGCGAGTATACTGCATGAAACTGAATTTTGTGGCTTAAGAGAACGAACTATTTCACTGCTACTAATACTGATATTTGTTCTGTTAATGTTGATGTTCTTAATTACTGTAATGCATTGCATATAAGGCAAAATATTGTTTTGTTTGCTTAAAAGAATACAGAAATTTTTGTAGAAAGCAAAAACGACACCATGTGAATTTATTCTGGCTCTTTTAAAACCGGATTGGAAACTTTTAATCTGAAATTATTGGGGGGTAGCTGCCCCCCCTTGCCCCCATAGTATCCGTAACTGCAGCTTATACGGAGATTTTTTGGTATATTAAGATGTCAGAAATTGTGTCAAAAGAGATACTTGGCAGTAAATGTGTTTTAGACATTAAGGTAACAAAGCTTTGGATTTCAGCTTCTTTCTAAGTATTACCTGCGTAGAGAATTTTGTTTGCTCTGTGACAAAAATTTAGTTATACTGAAATCTTTACCAAAATTGTCAACAGCCTTAAATGTATGCCTGACTTTCAGAAGTTTGTGAACATTGATATTTGTAAAATATATATTTATACAGAAGTATTACAAGAGCAAATGGATTGTAGTTATTACATCTGTTCTTGTATGCTTGTTGTTTTTTTCTTATAGCCACAGCTGTATTATACACATTGCCACAGATTCTTGGTGGTCAAGCAAGTCTCATTTGTAGGGATAGAGGAAGATAAAACATGATTGATGTCTGTTTGTGTTGAGGGTTGCTTGTGTTGGACTATGACTTTAAAAAGTTTATCTGTGAGAGGATCATTAAGGTTTTCATTTTAGCAGCTTAACCAATCTTCATGTTTGGGTTTATTCAAATGTCTCCGATAAATAACCTGAAAAATAACTCTTAATTCAATTGTTTTTTTATCTTGAGACCAGTTTAGGGGAAGTATGTAGCCATAGAGATAGAACTTGCTTGAAAAGATTTGTGGGGAGCTTTTGACATACCAGTAGATGTGTGGTGGACTATGAGGAAATTTGAAGTAAAACAGTGGTAGCTTAGTTGTACAATCAATGTATGGAAACGTTAGAGTTTATGAGAATGAACAGTTTCAAGGGCTGCTAGTCCAGTCAAGATTGCATCGAGCAACAGTCTAAAGCACATTCTTCATGGTGTTGGAAACATTAACAGAAAAAGTTAAGGATGTCTAGTGGAATTGCTTTTAGCTGATAATCTTGGATTAATCAGTAACTTGATATGAGTGGAAAGCAAAGCATGAACAAAGGCAGTTAAATCACAAGGATTGGATGGAATTCTTTGGGAGTCAACAATGATGAGAAGTGGAAGAGGTGTAGTTAACTTGAGAAGAGGTCTCTGTGTGGTTGTTTTTTAGTCAGACAAATGAAGAGTCATAAGTTCAATGCCACGGTTGTAAAGAGGAAGTGACAGAAACAAGAGAAGGTTGTATCATTGTTGAATGTGATGTTAAGTTATATTGTTGACAAATATTACCTTGGTGGCACTGTTGTAGCTGGAAGGGGATCACATGACAGTGCAATGGTAAGGATTAAAATTGGGTATATTACATTTGTGAGATGTTTCCTTTTGTTAACAAGCAAAACTTGCCTGTCAGGAGCTAAAGAAAGTATATTTAGGCCTAGGCTATACAGAAGTGAGATTTGACCATTAAAAGGGGATGATGTGATCAGACTAGAAGAAAGTAGTGCAAGACCAATTATTGTAGCACCATGCAGATTCTAAACAGAGTTCTTTTAATTACCATGAGGGGTGGTTTTCTGATTTGTAAAAAATGGGAGAAACAGAGACCTATCCAAGAAATTTCGTCAAAATCTGTCCACACGAGTTATTTTGCTAACAAACCAACTAATAAATCAACCAAC
>JANTCA010001287.1:0-12097 GCA_024741275.1 Chironex yamaguchii
TCTATCTATCTATCTATCTATCTATCTATCTATCTATCTATCTATCTATCTATCTATCTATCTATTTATCCATCTATATGCTTATCTCTTTGTCTGTTGGTTGGTGCGTCTTTATGCTTATAGTAAACTCTCCTTTACATTCTGAAACCTTAACGGAGGGGAAACACGTCTCAGTTTTTATTTTTAGATGTAGTCACTCATGGTTTCCTACTGTATTCAAAAGTTTAAGATATTGTTTTCAAAGCACCCAGCGTTTCACTGAATTTCATGCGTGAGTGGAAAGCAGCTTTCCTTGTGTATGACAAGTGTTTAAGGCTTTTGATTACAACACCTCTAGGTGTTACTAATTCACATGTGACTGAATAGTGTTGGTCTGTCTCGAGAGGCCTTACTGTTGTTCAAACTCGTAATAAAGACAACGTTAATCTTTTGCTGCATATCATTTTATTGTCGCATATAGACAGAAAATTTGCAGATGGATGAATGTCTTCAAAGGGACGGCAAAGTATCACAGTTTAAATTTCGTTGTTTTGCTGCCAGTCATTTTCACTGAATAAATCAATTAATTTTTAGAAAATTATCTCTGCCAGACATTTCAATCACAAAATTCTGTCGTATATGTAAGGCCCTGTAGGTTAAAAATTCGCGAGTGGATCGTTATCTTCTTCAAAAGGGTGGTCTTATTTCTCTTATTTTACAGTTTTTTCAATAGGCAAGTGTGCTCTTGCACGTAAAATAGTTCATTTGCAATCCCAGGAGTCATTTTAACACTGAAAAGAAATTTGTCATAGCAACATTAGTTGAAACAACCTTTCTGAAATAGCTCTGAATTAACGCAAGGCTAAGAAAATACTTTTCTTGCGTAATAATTGAGTTAAGGAAACCTGATTACTTCACGTGTTATCAGTTAGATTTCCTTATAATACATTACTTTATCGTTTAAATTTCTCACATAGTTACATATTGCCAAAGATTGCCAGATAATTTGATATGTCTGATAGTTTTAGACAGCTTTCTATGTTGATATAATCCTTGTGTCTACTTTGATTTGTGTTTGAGTGGATTGCCGAATAAAATGAATTTTTCTTAGTAACAACTGGGAACTATTTGTCATAATGCTGCGCTTAGATCCTATCGGAATTATTTCACTTTCATTATTTCAAGTTTCACTTTTGTGTTTACTGTATTCAAACAGTAAAACAGTATTTACATTTCAAAATAAGAGACTATGAATGTAGCAAGCAAAAGGGGAAGAGTATTAAATCCTAAGATTGTAAAACGGAACCCGACGAACGGTAATGCTCCAAGATACTAGAAAGAGAAAGGGTGGACAACTTTTTTCCTTTTCATGGCAGAAATAACAAAATGTTCAAAATGTTCAAATGCTCTCACATGTAAATGGCGTTTAGTTTGGACTATGACTTCCATCGGCTTAGAATTTATGAGTAAAAAATACATTAACCGAGAGCACTTTTGTAAAACACAACGATCTAGCTACAAATCTACGGCCTGTAAGCCCTTAGTCAAATTAAAACAGAATTTTTAACACAAGTCTATAATAATTTATGAATTGAAGTGACACAGCGACTTTTAGCAAAAACGTAGATACACGGATTTCTTTTTTAATTTACTTCAAACTAGTTCCACATTGTAAGTATTATCAATTCTGTTTTTATCTCTCATAAAATTGTAGTATATGTTGCGACCAGGTGAAGAGTTGTGAAATTACTGGCCTTGATTTCGTTATTATTATTAGCATTTTTATTGGTCATGCGACAATGAATGCAATAGAGTGGGTGCCTCTCACAACGTCTCCTAGTAATAAGACAAAGTCTTGCAAAGTATTGTAAAAGATTTATTTCAAAGATTATAATTTAAGCTTGTTGATATAAACAATACTTCATGAACAAGCCTTATGAAGCACATTTTGTAAACAATGTTTTTGCCAATTCCAATCCATGGTCTCATTTCTCAAGGAAACTGACCAAGATCACAAAGGATTGACTTCTTACAGCATTTAGCTCTTTGTTGTCAATACTGCAATCAATGATTTATTATAATTAATTTTTCCTTAACCAAGTGATTGCGTGGGGGTCAGTTTACTTCTTAAAATTACATAATTATCTTTTGTAGTTTGACCCATGTCATTAAATTGGATTGAAATTCATTTTCATAAAAAATAGCAATAAATCAATGAAGACTTCTACATTTCACAACAAAAGTGCATTGAAAATTACCAAGGACTAAAAAGGATTTTGAGAAGAATAGGATTACACGAAAAGAAGAAATGAACCGTTTTGTTCGTCTGTATTATTGTGCTGCTAATTACTTTCCTAACGTAATTTACCAAGGATCTGTTTATAAAATAGCGATATGTTTATAAGTTGTTTTGGTTACTTCTGTTGTTTCGCAATAGTGAGCGGGAGTAAACAACTCGGTAATTATTCATTCGACAGTGTGTAATCGCTCTTTATTGATTGTCTACTAGTATTACAGACCAAATATAAGTAAGACCTGATCTGGGAAGGGAAAAAAGCGTTAAGGTGCGACTGTGACCACCGGAGATTCAAACTTCGGTCTTACGAATGCAAAATTGACGCCTTGCCTATCGAAATAAATAACCTAATTAGAAGAGGTCGGAAGATTTCTTAGCACATTCAATCCTTATCGTCCGCTTACATTTATTAGAGGTCTGCGTATTTATATGTTCTTTAACAAGCTGTATGGATTTTGTAGCTTCAGGCTATCCAATTATTGCCATTCCAGAAGGATCCACTTATCCTCTATTTAAAAATAAAATTTCAATTTAGTACTGAAACATGGTATCTTATAAAACACAAAAAATCGTCTGGGGATTTGGGCCATTGATACAGTTTTTGTCTGATATGGAAAAAATATAATGCTATGATATAATTTTTGTATACTGCGTCCTTCTTATATACTTTGCCCCATTATGGCACGTGCTACAATTTTGCAGTTACTATACACAGAGGTACGGTACATTCTCGAAAGACGGAAAAGTTTGGTTTCAGTGTTATTTTGGCATTTCTGCGAGAAAAAAACAGCCGATGTACATTTTTGCTTTAAAATCGCCTCGAAAATTTGCGACATTGCACTAAAACATACCGAAAGGCTTTGTTCGTCTGACACTCTTCAGAGAAAAGGTTGCCGTATACATACACTTTCCTTTCTGGCGATTCATACAAGGCGATCCTCAAGTTTTGTACCACAAAAAGCTTTTTGCTTTTTATAATCACCATCTCAAACAGATATTGCTTTGGCTATCTTTACTTGAACTAACAAGATTAGAAGCCAAAACATGTAACATACCTTTGTAGAATCAAACATATATTGAGCTAATGCCCAGTCACATAAGAAAACAGCTTGAGCTCCAAGATTGAATCTGAATATGGTACTATTATACTTCTCTATTTTTCTGGTGAAAGTTTCAAAACCGAACTGTAAAGGGAAAAAGTTAAAACACTGTTGGTTAGGTTAAAAAAGTCAACTTGGAGTTATAATTTACAACAGGAAGCTTAGGCCCAGTTTAGACTGCGCTCATATGTCACGTTTCCGTCTTTCGTGTTGAATTTGATGTTATAATTAAATCCAAGACAAATTTATCGTCTAAATCCAACTCTCAAACTTGTGTTAAACTTGCCTCAAGTTTATGATGTACTGTTAGATTATCTAACACAACAGCGACTTGGCTTTAGACGATAGATTTATGTCGAGTCAAATTCAACTGATTTAGGTCTTGATCCCTAATTTTCCACTGCATAATTAACAAGTACATGTACAATATGTTTGCCCTCCAAAATCAAAATCAACCTCTGAATGTTATAAAAATGCGAAGCAAAATGCAACGGAGAGGTAAATTGGAGACTCTCCTTTGTCGAGACTGTGTTAAATTTTGAATAATTGAATTTAGCTTAACTGAAACAAAACGTCTAAACTGGGTCTTAGAGCCAAAGTATACGGAAGAGTCTGATATCAATGCATGATAAGACGTGATCAATGAAGAACATTTCTAAGGTACAATAACGAGGAGAGATATCCTTTAATGCTTGTTCTAGAATGTGTACAAAGTAGGTGAAACATACTTGAAAAAGTAGTGATTTTTTACTAGGATGAAAGCTGTACGCGTAAGAGTGTAACCTACATTTTCATCACCATAATATACAAGTAGGTTTTTCTTAAACAGGTTTCCCAAAGTCATGATATATTTTTAAGCTGTCGATTATTTTCAAACGAAAAAGCAGTTTAAAACCGTAAACAATATTTAAGCTGTTCCACTCATAAAACATTTGATATAGTCTACTGCTCATCCATTTCATTGTTTTGCGTTCACCAAAAATGTACATTTGTCACATGCTAAAGCAGTGACATACATTATTTGGCTACATATTGTGGAAGTTTACAACAAGAAGCAGTCTTTAGCAGCAGATCTCATTAATGCTCTCTTTGCATAATAGGAATGACCCTAGAGATGGAAGAAAACGCTCTCTTTGTAGAGTCCAACAGTAGAATCAAGACCCTCAAGAAATCCTCACGTATGCTTGTCATTTGCGACGCTGAAAAATGTTGAAATGTAATTCAAACAGAATTATCACTTCTGGAATACAAGTAGAAGGAGACAGGGTGGTCCAATGTACGGAATGAAAGAAAAGTTACAATTGTGACCATTAGTATGTCGAGCTCAGAGTTCACGAATGCAAATGTGACCTCAGAAATAAAACCCGTTTCGTTTCTATCTGATGTAAAATGTCTCCATACCTTAATAAATTGCAATGTATTAACTGCATGTTTAAAACATCGCAGGTTTTAACTTGATTCGGTTTTATGGTAGTTCTGTGCTCCACATTATTTTAACTTACTGTGGATGTTACATAGATTTTCATCTGTGCTAGACATCCTGGATGCTTAGTAGCACAGGCACGTATTGGAAAGCATTGATCATATCGAAACGAAAGACTCAAAATGACAATAATAGCTGAGAGTTTAAAGGGGGCATAACATGATTTCAATTTTATATCCGCCTCCGGACATTTTCTCTCATTTCACATGTAACAATTTCTCGTGCCAGCTAATCCTAAACAATGGTGACGAAGACGTCTTGAAAACTTGATCAAAAATGCTATACATGATCTGATTAGCGAGGGACGTCATTGAAGTGATTGAAGACGACACTGACGATACAGAACAACATTAGTCTACAAACAGCAATATGACTTCAGCAACTTGGTAAGAAATAAGCTGAAGTGCTGTTTATGTTGCAATATTTGTATTTCTGGAAGCATTGGCATAGTTAGCATGTCTGTGATGAGAGCAAAGAAAAGTAGAAATTACAGAATCTTTGATGAGGAATCAAATAATGAACTGAGGTGAACTTTGGACGAGATAGCAACACAATATCATGCCTTAAGATCTCCCTTTTTTTCTGCATAGATGTTTGGAGTATCACTGTCTTGTTTTCTTGGCGATGTCAAGAAATTACAAGGAATGCATAGTTTATCCGCAGGAAAACGTGTACCTAAGATGTAATGTAGGTGAATTAATTTCTCCAGTATCATTCTCTAAATTCCGAACAATCCTAAAACTTTGCAACCTAAGGTGTTCCTGAGATTACCAGATTTTATGTATAAAGTAACCTCTTATAGTCAAAGTTTAGGAGCTTTCGAGAATACAAGTCTGCTAATTAAAGATTGTTGAGCGAACTTGTCCTTTGATACGATACGGCACTGGGACACGCTTAAAATACAAAGAATGGCCTAAGTAAGCGTGTAAGTATCAACATTCATTAAACAATGTATGATTATAATTATCAAAAGAATGACCGCATGTTTTGAGTAACTTACCGTTCTCAGGATGATAAATTCTACAAATGAAAACGAGTCGCCTCCGGGAATAGGCCGAATTCCTTGTATACTGCTTGGAGATGATTGTCTGCGAAAGAGCAGTGATAACCGACGCATGAAATTATCGGAATCACGGCGCGTTGGCCCTCTGTCGTCATCTTCATCATCCAAATTGTTGCTAATAGATGGTTGAAGTTCCGAGGGGCTAACTTTAGCCCATCTTCCAGATGCCATGGTTAATAGGTTGCAAATTTCCCCATGTTAACACACATTCATTTGCCGTCTTAGCTAATTAGGCGGAGAACAATTAAAAAACCTTAAACAAAGTTGATAAGTACATACTCATTCGTTTAATATTAGATCAAATTTACACAATATTCTGGTCTCTTGTTTACGACTAAAGTACTGATTTTGTTTTACTAACATGCAAGGTAAAAGTGATATTCGTCTAGAAGTTGATGTGCTAGAAAATACGTTGTCATGTTATCTGCTGTCAAGTGTTCCAATCAATTCCAAGGCGAAATAATACCGCGGTAGGCTGTCTTTGTTGTAAGGAATACGAGCGTTACTTGGGGATAAATAATACATTTGCGGGATTCAAGTTTACAAAAGGTTAATGGGTATTGATCCAACTGAATACTTGACAAGAGGGTAATTCTCCAGAATCAGTTGGGAGTAATAACTTTGCATGAACAAAGCCAATCCGAAGTTTTTCTTCAGTGTGACGTACGTGGTCGACCTGAAAATGGACTATGGTTTTAACACGAAGATTGCTTCCAAATAGAATCTTTTAGATTGGTGGAACTTGAAAAGTAAAAGCAAGGTGATAAATGTGAAATTATTTTGAAATTAATTTGCTATTATCATTCAAAACCACCAATATTTGCATTGACCTTGGTATGTTGTCTGATAATTATAGCACATCATAATAATTCAAACTAGACAAAACAAACCACTTCAACATGTGATATAGCCTATTTGGAAAATCACGAGTTGAAAAACTCCACTTTTTTATTGTCAGGTACAACTGGGATCAATTTTGTATGTGATATGGAAGTACCTGTTCTATTTTGAATTGTATCTACAAGGCAACGCAAGCAAAGTGTGGTTGCTATGTCCTCGGCACCGTTAAGATTTATTCTCGTATCCCCATTGTATGGAATTTTTGGAACTCTGAGTACTACTTGCCCCTGCAACTGTTTAAATGAATTTAAGGGTAAGTAACTTGTTAATTGACCAATAGATTTAACAACCAAGCCGATAATTCGCCGTGAAAGAGACATACCATGAACTTGTCAGAAAAATTTTCTAAAGTTTTGTGAAACAACGTTTTAACTTTTTAATTGCTACAAGTTTGCCCTCAAAATGAAATTGGTTCTCTTTGTACACTTGGTGACGCCTTATCCTAATGCTTAGAAAATGACCATCCCCACATTTTGCATTTACACTGTGTTGTTCTTCAAGCAAAGATCCAGGTTAGAAATAAGTTTATTTAGGAGAAGCACCTTTCCCAGCTTGTCCCTATCATACCCCGTCAGAAACGTCACAACAGAATTCTATAAACATCAAATTTAAATGACTAATCCAAGGAGCCAAGTGGTACTTACAGTGAGCAAGTGTCTTTTACGATTTTGGCAGAAATGTTCCCTATTTCATAACAGTGGTACAATTGTACACTTTTATATCTCAGATAAGACAGAATTTTGCAACTAGATCTCACAATAAGATACAAAAGAGGAACATAACCGAGGCGGGGCCGCGTTTTAAATTTTGTTTGGTGTTCATTCAAGTGCTGGATAAGCAATGCTATGATCTCGAAAACAAGCTAACGGTAGATCGGCCGCTATCCTAGGGCACAGATTTCGAAGTAATCATTTTGTACCAATGTCATTATGAAAGGTCATCATTACACCACACGCAGATGTTTCAAAGTCTTTACAATAACTTGGTTTAGTGAAGAAGAGCAACTTCTTATTCTGTGATATTTGTGAAATCGTTCATGATCGTGTATTTCGAGTATCTACCTGTCTTTCAGTCACGTATGAAGAGTAGCCGCGAGAATACATTTGGTCAGCCAAGCTCTCAGAATTCTCAAGCACATTTGAGAAGGGTGAAAACACACTCTTTAGCATACGGAATACTATCTCACATATTCATCATACCCGTCAAAGCTGTAAACATAATTTGAGAACAAAGCAGAATAAAAAATGACATTAACACACATATATCAAAATGCATAATACTTTAGCTTGCAAGACGCAAGCGTCATACCGAAAAATACAAAACATAGCTACGCTTGACATGAAAAAAGGATACTTAAGGCTTTGTTAGAGCTAGGGAGGAGATCCTTGTCTCTAAACTGACTCAGCTGAAGAGGTCCAACAAAACGTGCCTCAGCAAGGTGTCGCCTGGCAAAAGAGGAAGCGCTCTTCGCGTGTGTTATGTATCGGTTCATTTTTCCTGTTTGATCTTTGTGGCACTTGTACTTCTTCACACTCTTCTTTGACAGATCTCGTTGTTTCCCTTCTCTGGTGCAATCCTCAACATTTTTCTTAGTCCACGTTTTCAAATCACAAACCAAGTTCGTTCTGGGTCTCCCTCTCCATCTCATAACCTCGACTTCTCCATTCATTATGGCGTTTGCTAAAGATCCTTTCCTTTTGCATATGTGGCCTAACCATGGTAGCTTCCTACCTCTTGCTGTTTCCAATAATCTCTCTTTCTTCCCTACTAGCCTTTTAACTTCATTCAGAACATATTCATTAGTGTGGTGGTCTTTCCAGGAACTATTGAGCATTCTGCGATAGCATCTCATTTAAAACGTTGTTCATCTTCCTTCAGTACTAGTTGTAGGTCTCCCATCCATACAAAATTATTGATGTTATTAACGAATGTAGAAGATTTAGCTTGACTCTCATGCTAATGTTACTTCTGTTCCAGATCTAAATAAATTCAGCCAATTGTGCAGTGGCCATTGCTATTCATCGTTTGAACTCTATTTCACAAGTTGCATCAGTATTAATTGTCGAACTAAGGTAGCTAGGTCTATTTATTACATTCAACTCAGAATTGACCATGTTTTTGCCCAATCTTCCTTTCACTGAATGACCTGATTTGTACAGAAATAGTAGTTCATTATGCATTAGTGAGCTAAGTTCTATTAAATTATACTCACCAATCCTTTAGTGCAGAAACACGGCAAATGAGAAATCCAAATGAGAACAACATGACTTTTTGAAACGAACGGAAAACATCTTTTTTGACAAGTAGACTTGCTTTTTAACTAAGCATCAAAGGCGTGATGTCGCAGGTAGATGCTACTTGCGTCAATTTAAATAGTGACACTAAAGAAGCCTCACCCCAGAGAGCAAAGCACGTTTGAGCGAAGGGTAAACACATGTAAAAATTAATAAATCTAAGTATATAATAAAAATTGCAAAGTAAAATTAAAAAGTCTTTTAAGGCAAAGGGCACGAATATGTGAAAAGGGCTGGAGTCCAATGCACTCGACGCCCAGAACGTAAAGCGTGGTAGTTCTCCTCAGGAGAGGTTTCCAAAGGCAGGGTAGTGGAAGTAGGGGAGGAAGAAGATATTGGACGACTTGGAGAAGGATGTTGACATTCCATATAGAGACGATCAATACTGATGGTAGTACACTTACTGTTTAAGTTTAACTTGTAGAATTTAGAATGAGCCGGTGTATAGTGGATCCAGTGGTTTTTGTACAGCATCCCTTTTTAAGAAAAAGTTTTTTAGCATCAAGTAAACTTTCTGGAATGTGAAGAGATTGATTTTGTTTACGAGGGGGTGCAGAAGACAGTTGTTGCATTGCCTCACGTAAATGTTCAACATAATCCAGTGAGGGTAGTATGTTGTTGTCCTGTGGAGGGATAACAGATTTTCCAGGTAAATAAAGAGCTGTGCCAAAAACTAGTTCAAGACAAGAATATCCTAAATCGTCTTTTACAGTGGCAAGGATGCCAAGAAGAAAAGGTGGTAGACGTTCAGTCCATCGGTTGGGAAATTTTTAAGCTTTTAAGGCAGATTTCAACAGGCAATGAAAGTGTTCAGCTAAATGATTGGCTTGTGGATTGTATGCAGTTGTTCGAATTCGAGTTGTACCAGGCAAGGGAGTGAGTGAAGTAAACAAAGACTGGAATTGGCTACCATGGTCAGTTGTTATAGCTGAGGGAGCTCCAACATTTGTAGTCCAGTGTGTGATAAGACTTTGGCAACAGTCTCTGCAGACATTTCCCGGATAGGTACTGCGATAGGCTACTGGGTGAAACGGTCAATGCAAGTGAATAAATAGGAAAAACCATTTGAAGGAGGGACAGGACCGATGATATCAATGTGCAGATGATGAAACCTGGCATCGGGGAGTGCAATAGTTTCGATGGGAGCTCCGGTATGGCTATGAATTTTTGCTGTTTGACAGAAGAGACAGAGTCTTGCTCAAACATGCACATTCTTGTTCATTCCAGGCCATATATAACGAGCTGCAATTAATGCCCGCATAGCTCATATGCCTGGGTGAAATAATGAATGCAAGGCATCAAAATGGCACGCTGAAGGGTAGCAGGGACCAGTAGGAATATCACATTTGATAGTACCAGAGCAATTTGGTAGGGAAACCTCAGACTAGGCATACTGGAAGTGTCTTGGAGAGTATGATCAGAGATTTGGTGGGAGGCCATCTGTTGAAAATTAATAAAAGGGGTGGGCAATGCTGTGAGAGCATTGCATTCAGTACGTGAGAGAGCATCGGCAACCACATTATCTGTCCCTTAAACACGACGAGTGTCATTAGTAAATTAGGAGATGAAGTCCAAATGTCGAATTTCACGGCGTAAATAACTATTTGATGAGGAAGATCTAGCATGGTTAAGTGACTTGTTGTCTGTTAAAACAAAAAATTGTCGTCCTTCCAAAAAGTGACGAAAATGACGAATGACGAGGTAGATTCCCAATAACTTACGACCAGGGTACTATATCGAGTGTCTCGAGGCTGCAGATGGCGAGAGAAAAAAGCAATAGGATGGATGTATGAGTATCGATGAGCTTACAGTGGTGAATATCCACTTTAAGTCCAAAATGAGCTAAAAAGCCCGCACTAGCAATAGAGGTCGGGATGTCGCCAACAAAAAAAAAGGCATGGAATGGATCATCGTAGGCCATAATCAAGGGTAAGAAACTTTTGTCCATATGTAGTTATAGACGAGTGATTAACAGATTGTACTTGAAAGGATGAAGGATGCTTACATCTGTACCTTTATCGACAAGAAAATTCGTGTCGTTATACCTGTTACTAACACAAAATAGATGACTTCGAGGAGGAAATCCAGGCAGACCTGTCACTTTCAGTTGATGGCAGGAGCTTTTTAGGGAGGGGAACTGGTGGCCTTGAAAGTGGAACAATACGGCAGAGATTTATGAGTCCTAGGACCAAAACACTAATGATCCCAACACTCAGAGCCAGCATGCCAGTAGCCAGCAGGACTACGGGTAAGTAAAAGTGAATATCTTGGGGACTAGTTGGGGGTGGGTGGAGAGGTTTGGGGCAGAACGGCCTCTTTCCTGCAGGTGGTTGATAAGGGATTGAACATGAAGTG
Organism: Chironex yamaguchii; assembly: GCA_024741275.1. Classification (NCBI taxonomy): domain Eukaryota; kingdom Metazoa; phylum Cnidaria; class Cubozoa; order Chirodropida; family Chirodropidae; genus Chironex; species Chironex yamaguchii. Next base: position 11,471 of record JANTCA010001287.1, read on the forward strand.
CTACTTGCGAAATTCAATTGTGAATTTCTAAAAATGTAGCCTGGTGGTCTCTATCTTTTCGATTTTCGTAGTAACTGCGTTAGAAAGCAACTGAAAATGTCTTTCAGTCCAAGGCTACTGCTCACATACCAAAGGAATGTAAAACGAAAATTACACTTCTTACTTGACTCTCGTGACCTTGACCCTGACCTATTGACCTTGATACTCAAAATTGACCTAGAAATTGCCAACTAGAAGAAGACTGTTGAAGTTATATTTATATTCTTATTATTGTTAGGCAGGAATATTAACTGATGGCGATTGTGGTGGGCAGAACTAAACATAATTAGGCCAAACGTTAGGAACAGTTCTATTTGACGCTGCATAATTCACGAAAATATTTGATGACTATCCAGGGTAAACGTCAAGTTTGAAACCTGCGTTATTGTGAATAGCAGTATTTTCTAACTTATTCAGTTCTAAATGATCCTTGAAAAAATTGCAAGCAAATTATATATTTTCATTAAACGATTCATCCCACAATAGAAGATTCTCAACTTTTACATAAAAATTTGGATAAACATTTTGCTGGAATAGGGACGCAGCCCGTATCTATGAACATTGTTGGAAAATAGATGTTCTAATAAT
>JANTCA010001291.1:0-12094 GCA_024741275.1 Chironex yamaguchii
AATTTGCGTGGCTCCATATCTAGGATTATTCAGCTCGGTCAATTTAGTAATCCTGTGAAGTTTCATGCTTTTATCATTAAAATGAACAATTTGGACGATAACAGCTGGACTATAATTTCTCTATAGCTCGATTCTATCTCTGCTCCTGAGACGTACTAATAAAGAATGACGTCACGCACCAGGGGGGAGGACGTCATTTTTGAACGGCCCCTTACAATCTATGCTCTATTCTTTTAATAAGTTAAGGAGCATCTTTTTGGTCGCTTACTTTAAGCCTCTGGTTATATTAATGAATTTTTTCGAATCGGAAGCGACAGTTTAGTCTTTGCATATGTAGGTGGTTTTGGCATAAGAGCAAAACATAACCCCTTTTTGACAAACGAAATTTTAGTCAACTCTGATTGCTTACCTAGGAAATACCTGTTAAAAAGAATCAAAACCTGGCGGTATATAACACTAAAGACGCTTAAATTAATTAAGGAAAAAAATTTTGCAAAATAGTGATTGCTATTTAAAGAGCTCACTTAGTTTATTGTCTGATACTTAAATACGGTAGATTTCTACTGGCGAGAACTGTTCGAAGACATGATTTCTGTCTCTTTGATGTATCAAGCGACGGTAGTTTGAGCAGGTTTCAGATGAAGTTAGACAGGATTGTCTTTAACTATAAACGGTGGTTATGAATATGCAACTGCAATTTTATCTAGATTTATACGTCCTCCAAGCGTACACGTCAATTGACTCGTAATATGTTGCATGAAGATGACCATCACGTTCGAATAAAAAATGACCTTGCCTATTCTGTTGAGCTCAGCATCAAATTTGCATTCGTTTCAACAGTCACCTGTTGCGTCCTTCTGAATTATGTGCTTAAAACAGACTTGATGAACATGTTAGTAGCATGCTATAAGCATAAAAATCAAGTAGACCAAACAAGTAGATGACGAAAAAGACTCAGAGGCGGCTGGTGCTGGTGGGGCACGATGGGCATTGCCCCACCATTCAAAAGGAGAGAAGGTCCTCCATATCCAATTATCTTCTGAATTGACAAATTTTGTCACTCCTAGTCATATTCAGGAACGACTTTTCGTGATTTCCCATTGTCTTTCTCGACAGTGTTAACTGTTAATGCATGTCCGAAGTTATCTGATGGTTGGCTTGAAGCAGATCACAGGGCTGCATTCTACTTTGTCTGTAGTGTTTAACCGTGAACAGCAAGGGCAAGATAAACAGGCGACCTAGTAAAGTTTGTTCCTTGACACAAGATCACTTTCTTTCCTTTCATCTGCAACTGGAATACGTTTGATACCATTTTGAATAACGCATGAAGTCGAATGTTAAAATTACTTCCTGAAATTGTCGAGTATAAATCTAATGTTGTTTGAACATTTAGTTGATGGAAATTGGACCACTTGGACTAGTTGGAGTCGTTGCACGAAAAGCTGTGGAACTGGAATACAAGAAAGATCTCGCACTTGCACAAATCCAGCTCCAGTAAATACAGGCAAATTATGCATCGGCCCTGTGTCTGAATCGCGTCACTGTTCGACTGCTATGTGCTCAGGTATGTATACGCAAATAACAGTTATTTTTAGTGAAAAAGCTGAAGTCAATAAACTGAACATGTAGTTATGTATTTATTCTGGTAATAGAAGTATTATGTATGTAGTATATCAGTTTATAGACATCTTTATAACGTGCTTGTCTTCATTACAAGGTACTGTAATTCATGCGATCAGCTGAAAAAATTATTGTTATCTAGAATGAGGCCACAAAGATAACCTTAAATGATAAAGAATTCTTAGTCGATAAACCTGTTTACGTCCTTGTTACAATTTTTAACTTCCCTTTTCACTTTCACAGGGTTCTATCTTGCGCCACTTGGTTTGGACTGCGACAAAGCTTGCCAGGAAAAGAATTTTTCTTGTTGGCCACAGATTCACACCCAAAATGTAACAAAAGTCTTTACGAACTTATTGCTGTCCTGCAATGGACAAGGAATTCCAACGTGGACTGCACCATATCAACCGTCGTATTCAGAAAAAGACAATAGTTGCCATGGATACAAGCGGGTTCCCACATGGGTTAAGTGTGATTCAACACCACCCAACGATGGAACAACTCGACGCATTTGTAACTGCTTGGATAAAGGTAAACCCTATACTGCTCAAGATTTGTAAAAGTTTACTCTGGGTAATGTCACTGAATTTAAACTGAAAGGTGATTTGCTTTTCAAAACCATTTTCTACAGTACTAACACACAATGGATGCCTTTGATACAATATTTTAGTGCAGGTAGGTTATTGAGAAGCACAATATTGGTCACTGGAATGGGCGTAAGTAACCCATCGGCCAATAAGCAACTTACGAAGTAGAAAGTAGAAAATTTTTGACTTCTGTATTACAGTGACGTCCTCCTTTCTTGGCTTCTGATCATACATGATACAGATAGGCGTAAATATACTTATACTCCTTGGCAGATATTTCAAATGTAAACATCTGTTATTTAAATAGGATTAACTGTTGGTAATTTGCTGTTGTGGTTGCCATGGAATACAGCACAGTGTGTCAATTACCATCCTATCTTATTTCTTCGAGTACTTTGTTTTTAAGCTAATACAATATCTAAGGACGCAAACTATTGATCGAAATAGTAATTGACCTGGCTGCAAGTTATATTTTTGTACGGGGTAACTCACATAGTACGTAGGCACAAGATTGTGAAAATGAGACCCCCCCGTTAGACGTAAACGTATGCCTTTGGCCAGACTCCCCTTAGTTGAGTACTTTTCATGTCCCCTCTCCTCATTGATAAAATGTTTTTTTGATTTGAATGACTTCTTTATTTGCGAATGTTTTGCTTGAATCGAATTTTTTTCCTTCACTTTGGAATTTTTTCACACAAAAATCGAACGTCTTGAAAGAATTCGAATGGGAAATAAAGACGCATAGGAAACAAATCAAAACATTCATTCTTTACTAGTGCTGGTGAATGGGAGAAAACTAAAAGAGCAGAGAATACGAAACATGGAAAGTTTTGTTTTGCTGAACACTTTTGATGTTTTAAGTTTTGTAATAATTGGAAAAAACAAAAAATAAATGACAAAAAAACCTGTGGGTATGTACAACAGCTAGGAAAGCCTCTCCCTCTCGTACGCACTTGAACTTATTTGTGCTGACCCTTCTCCCCTTTTGTGCGTTCGTACTACGTGAATGACTCCTACGGTATCCGTTCGTGGATGTGGAAGTTAGACTAAACTCCATTGTATTGGCATGTATTCCAATTTTTAACCGTTTCAAATATCGCCAGTCTTTAATGCAGATATTGTATTGTTGCTAATACAAAGCGACTCAGATTTTTTTGAAAAACTTTCTTAATGTTTTTGCTCATGCGCTATGATAATTTAAAATTACATCACATCCTCGTGGCTTCCTGTTAATCGGCGGCAGCGCATTCAAGTGCAGTACACATGACTAATGTACTAAAGACAAAGTAACAAAGGTGTAGATATGCGTAATCTATGATGGACTGCACTATTTGCAGTATGTATAACGGATTTTGTAATGCGCTTGAATTACGAATCAAACATAGATTGATTCATCATTGAATCAGAGTAAACACTAATGACCTACCGCTATTTTTATCGCATTGGAAAATTTATTTTTAGGTGACCTTGGTTTCACCGCATGGGCAAACTGGGGTGCATGCTCAGTAAGTTGTGGGGGCGGCAAGATGACTAGACAAAGGGTATGTGTCAACCCTTTTGGCTGCTCAGGAAACTCGAGGCACGAGAAAGATTGTAATCGGTTTCCATGCCCAGGTATAATTTGCGGTTTTTTGTCTAGTGTTTTCATATGTAAATCTCCTATTTATTTTAATCAAAGACTTTAATAATTGTACTGCATAGAATTCCAATAAATTTTATCATTTAACAACAACAAAATTTTGCAAAGCTTCGAAACAGAACATGAACTTGTTACCTTGCCAGTCTGTGGCATGTCTGAAGTCCAGAGTTTGACTAAACGTACAAAGTTTAAGTCGTGGAGTACACTTCTTACATTGCTTGCATGAAAAGCTGCAGAACAGACTATTTATGACAATAGCATCCTATATGTGTTATTGCTTTATGAAAAGATGCACTTGGTATTTCATATATTTGGAACTTGTTACCTTGCCAGTCTATGGCATGTCTGAAGTCCAGAGTTTGACTAAACGTACAAAGTTTAAGTCGTGGAGCACACTTCTTACATTGCTTGCATGAAAAGCTGCAGAACAGACTATTTATGACAATAGCATCATATATGTGCTATTGCTTTATGAAAAGATATACTTGGTATTTCAGTTTTAGGTTGTTAAACAGCCAGTCTATGGCTAAACTATGCAGTGCGACGTTATTCCTTACTATTGATGTGACAACACCTTGTGATTACTTACGTACGGAATTACAGAAAATCAAATAATTACCTTAGACCTAATTGGCATATTTAGATGTAGATTGGAACCACAAACTTCACATTAAGTGTTTGAATTCGGGTTATGTTATTTAATCAAACAAGTTCACACTCAACCGATTTGGATAACTCCGTTTATTCCTTTTACAAAAGAATTAACCGTGAGTTAAAAACTATCCACGCCGTGTCAGTTGGGAGCATACAAATATTTACTGTTTATTCAGATACTAATATTATGTATTAATACTAATATTAATACATACTAATATTACAAATATTTACAAGGGAACAGAAGTTTGTTATCTATCACAGTAGAAACAAATTTATAAAATCCATTTCACATAGTTATTTTAGTTGCAATCAATTTTTCACATACTCTGTTTGAAAACAAAGTTTCAGTTTAAAAAATAACCATACTTTTAACTACTTTTCGACAGTCAATGGTCAGTGGGGTGCATGGGGCCACTTCTCTATCTGCTCCAAAACTTGCGGATATGGATATCGCATAAGATATAGACAATGCGATTCGCCGCCTCCTATGTACAACGGTGCAGATTGTGAAGGGCCATCAGAAGACAAAGAGCATGGATGCAATCCGGACATATGCCCTGGTAAAATTTATCAAGACTTTTTATTTTCTGCTATGACAAAATATGAGCTTACGAAAATTTTTGTAGCCGGAAATAGATAATATGATTATAGGAAAATATACTATATATTAAAGAAAAATGGAACTAACTGAAATAAAAGATGTAGTTACCTGTCTATTTAGACACACCAAACTTTGAATCAGGTGGAACATGCAGTCCTTTTATGAAAATGACAACCAGGTTGATAGTTTTTCGAGAAATGCACACACGTTGAAGGTATCAAACAATTTTTACAACTTTATATCAAATAGTTTTGACATTTTAAGAGAAAAAAATTATGGTACACATTAACTAAAGAAATATAAGTAGTATGCTTTAGCAATACATAGTACAACATCATGAAAGATCAACAGATGATGTAAAGTTGTATAAAAATTATAAAATGATTGAGATTAAAATTTTATGAATAGTATTAGTTATTGCAGTAAACATTTTCATCCATCATCAGTGAATGGAAATTGGGGAGAATTTGGACCTTGGAGGTATTGCACCTCACCTTGTGGGGGAGGAGTGTCACTCCGTCGTCGCTACTGCAACAACCCAAAACCATTATATGGAGGGAAGAATTGTGTTGGAAACGATACAATGTTCAGCCCATGTAATGAAAACAAGTGCGAAGGTACGTATTCATCAAATCTTGCTGTGATGTATGATTTTCATTTTGTACAAAGGTAAATAATACTATACATCAGTTGGCAGACATGTTCATCAACGCAGACCATATGTCTCAAATCATGACTATTGGGCTAACGAATTGTTAATTGAAAGTGCTACATGATTAAAGCTAGTAAAATACTATTTTCAATCGTAACGTATTGCAAATAAAAAGGCAGAACATATTAACTAACAAGGCCGTCAATACAGAGCGGAAGAATTGACTGCCTCTTGTATATATCTCTTCAATGCTCCTTCATGGAAGAAATGCTTGTGCTGCATCCAAGAAAATGCAGAAGCAAACTGAAGTAAAATTTTCTGTTATTACAAAAGCCTGATACAAATGCAATGGACGAAAAGACAACAGTGACAAATCTGTTTGTCATGGTCAGCAATACACGAAAGATCAGAACTTTTTAGAAAAATTAGACTCTGTTGTAGCTTGACAATACCAGCACGTTGCATTGAATTGGCATATTTTTCTGCGTCCTTGCTTCTAGTTGTCTGACATAGGAAATAATACATAGGAATAAAAAACTCCGAAATGAATCAAGTCTAGCTTACTGTTTTATTTGTTTTCTTGTTAATACATAGGTTCCGAAGTGCAATGCTTGGTAAAATTGCTCGATTTCCAATGGGATTATCGTCTTGTATATATCAATCGAGTCGACACTCAGAATCTGGTGCGATTGCTACAAGAAAATGTAGGAGTAATGATTAATAGACTTTTTTTCCTATCAAGTAGGTTTTTGAGTGGAAAGCATTGATTGAAAATTAGAAATTTAACTCTGCTAGCTTGATGACTTTTATTCCCCCTGCTAAATATAATTTCATAACGTTGTTTGCTCTGGCTAAGGGCATAATCTTACGTTAATGTAGAGCTTAGTGTATACCTGGAGTAACCGTGATGTGCAACAAACGAAAAATAACTACATAGGTTGCCTATTTAATCATAGGACGGTAACAATCAAAGTAATAATTACTTATTTTTTCAAACCATATCATAAATCAGTTCTCTTTAACTTCCTTGAAAGTAACTAATCCTTTTATGTTTTGTACCAGACGTATCGACGTGTCACGCAAATTAAATCTTGGCTTTTGGTTGATTTTACACTTAATCTCTTTATTTTCCAAAGTTCACTATAAAAAACGAATATTGCAAGTTGCTAAGTATATGCGCAACACTAATAATTGTCTGCTCTAAAGCAGGGATTATTTTGAATGGCGACCATGATCTTTTATAGATGCCTGATATTCGTCTATATGTTCTTTATATAATCAAATATGTGAAATAGAGTAACAAGAAGCCTCTATTTGTAGTCGGTTAAATGATAAATTATGCTGGAATCATACGAACAGACAGTTTTTGTATCTCTGCTTCGTCATGGAAGAAATAAGCGAACCGAATGCAATGTTGCCAGAGATCGAGGGGATGTTAAAAACCTTAGATTCCGTCGGGGTAGTGTCATGTCAATCGTTGATTATGATCTCATGCGGTCACATTCCCCTTATGCTTGTTTGTTACATGAGATACAGATGTGAGCTACAATAAATATTATAAGTTATCTCTTTGTAAATAGTTCTTGCCGGTATTTCATAGATCATAACAAATACTTATCTCTCTTGACAGATTAGAATGGTATGTAATGAGGAAAAATGTCAACACATTAAAGTACATAACTTTATGTAAGCATCATTTCTGTTGTACGATTTGCATTTTAATTGTGCCTTAATACAAAATAAAAACTCAAATGCAATTATGGTAAAGTCTTTCGCAAATCATTATTATATTGCTTATACCCTCAAAACTATCGAGATGTAATTGTATAATGCGTCAAAGCGATAACAAAACAAAACATTTTGATATTATCCAACATTCTTATTTAACCGACTTAATGTTCAAACGAGTTTTTCATCACAACGACTTAGCTGGCTGCTTACTTATAAACGTATTTGCGTACTTACTGAGTTACATATTTAATTAATTAAGTGACTAATTATTTAACGTAGATGTTTACTTAATTAATTATTAACTTACTTAGCTGCTCCGATTAAATAATGCTTACGTAATAATTTATTTACTTACTTACGTTCTTACCTACGGAATATTTTCTTACGCCGCCTTGGTTCAATAACCTTGATTACACTCCTTCTTGGAGTATTGTGAGTGTAGGACTCAGTTGCTCTGCCCTTTCTTTTTCGGATACTATCTTTACCTCTGTCACAGGAACTTTGGCATAGGGTGTGTAAGGCTACAATCGTCTTTAATAGTGCTATTTTGCTGGAGTATTCCTTAGGTCATCTCCAACGGAAGCTTTGAAAATTAATTATATTTTACCAAAATTTGTTTTCGACGACAACTCATTAACTGCAATTCGCGAAAATGTTCGGCTAATTTTCTTGAAATGTATTCCTCTTTTATAGGAGAGGGAGTGTTATTGCGAACTTCAGTGTTTACTTCAAAGAAGTGAAAAGTGTTGAAATTGTTACGATTCAAGAAACATTGGATACTTTGAACAAATTACATAACCTGACAGCTCAGAGATTAAACATAGAACCATCAGAGGGTAAGTAGGCCCCGTGATTCACCGGGTTATAGCAACACCAGATGGTTGCTTGTATTAGGTAAAATGCAATTTTGTCATAATATACGTTCTCTACAAATCTCGCATTTTAAGAGCAGAAATTTAATTTCTTCTGCAAAGAAGTTAATCGAAGGAAATTATGCACCAGTACATATCCACAATTTTTCTTTTTCCATTTTTACATTCTTATTTGTACGCTTTCTTGCTTTCCAACATAGATAACCGTCTGCATTTAGTACAGGACAAACATGAGTTCCAAAATGGTGTAGTGATAATCTTTCTGCATTTTATACAGGATACAGTTAAAGATATAAAATTCAAAAGCAGAAAAACATTTAAACGAGTCAGGATTTGATAGAAACAGGGAGGTGATTTTACCAACATTGCTTACCTTGCATCCAAAATACCTCCAACAAATCTATTTTCTTTGTAAACATTGAATGACATCGATACTAAATCCTTATGGATGATATGGTGTACCAATCAAACTGGGTACTAAAATTCCTTCCAAAAAGTTCCGAATATTTGTTTACGACGTCTTGAAAAATCGTGAAATGTAACCACTGAATCTATGGTAACGTTTCTCTGTCAACGAACGGCTTTCAAAAGAATTTTTGGCTGATGAAAAACGATGGTCGCGTCAGAAACTGAGAATCCCAACTAATTTTCTTGGATAAGCTGCATTTTCTATGTGGAGGTTTATCTTTGTTACACGTTCCTCAGCTTGTAAGAGTGATATATTCACCTGCCTATTCATCACTGAACCGTATTAACAAAATTTTCTATACTACCGATAACATGTTTAATATTAACTACTATACTAAGTGCTCCAGGCAAATTTTCTGTTCGCTGCTTACAACCGTTGGTCAACAAAATTTTGTGTCTGTCATCTCTTTGTAGTTTTTACTATGTTAATGTTTCAGGTCTTTCTTTTACTGAAATTGTGAAAAAGCAAAGTACTCATTTTAATTATATATGTGAAATGTCAAAGGCGGTTGAATTTCGGTGGTTATGATAGGTCATACGTATTGCCAAAGAATGTCTGCTGAGAGAATGTTTGCCAAACGAAAATTATAGAATGGCTGAGGTCTTCTTATTTCAATTGATAATACTATCCAGAATCCTAATTTACCTGTTAAATTAAAATATACAATGTTTATGCTCTTCCGATACAGTCCCTGCTATTGTTCCAGTTAATCCAATGGCGAGGCCTTTGTCTCCTTACACAATGGAAATTTCATGGGAAAAGCCTTTTAATTCGAGGCAGATGAAAAATATAACCAGCATTTATGTCCTCTATAAGACAACGTCAATGAAACTGGGCAAATGGGAAGTGCATGGTACCAACGTTACAGAAGAAAAAACAGTCGTACCGGACCTAGAACCATCCACTTTGTACCGATTTCGCGTCTTGTTGTCCACGCCGATAGGTAATGGGAAAGCTAGTACCGAAGTGTCTGCGAAAACACCTGACGCAAGTAAGTAATAGAATCAATAAAAGCACTTATTTTATGTACTGATGTAAAACACTATTTTTTCCTACATTTTCGTTTTTAATGTTTACTAAATCTACTTCCCTGCCGATATCAATAGTGCTTGATAAAACATTAACAAAAATAGATTGATAAATTATATCTCTTTTTCTGAGAATTATCGGTCTGCTTGTCATATCGACAAGTAGATATGTTTTTCAACATAATTAACGTCTATGTTAGGCGTGTCCAGGATAAATTTGACTTTTTACCCTATTGTTAACTTATTCCTTCTCACATTGACTTACCTTCTATTCATTACCCTACACTTCCACACAGTGACCCTAGAAGTTATTTGTTTAATGGTATTTTCAGACAAGAAGGCTTTCAGTGGGCAGAAGGGGCGGGTTTGTTGTGTGGGATTAGTTTCTTGTTTTCTTGAAACTTGTCTTCCTGGGACTCCTCTTATTCCGAACTCTAAGTACCCCATGTTGTTCGCATGGTCTTGCGGGGCTGGTATAATGCAGGATTTGTTTTGTTCCCACTTTTCCTGATCTAATCTGTCGTGTAGCTATTGTTTGATGCCACTTGTTGCTTGTTGTGGTCTTCCTTTGCCCTCCTGGTTGGCGTTCATGGTTGACATTTCAATGTGCGAGCTAAGATTGCATCAATGTGCGAGGTAAGACTGCATTTCGGTCCACTGGTCCATTTAGACATGATTGCGCCTGAATATAGCTTCCACGTAGTAACTTTCTCTATCATTTTGCAATTCAATTTCGGCTTCTGTCAATATTTTTCATTTACCCAAAAGCAAGTGCAAGCAAGTGTTGGTCTAGTTACTTTTGTACAATAATTCGATTGTAGGTACGGTTGATTTCTCCTATCATTGCTTGCAACTTCATGAATCTGTAATAGTATTTTTGAAGCTCTAAGTAACATATATTTATAAATGTCATCTTTTAGCTCCATCCAGACCTCCAGGAGCATTGGAAGTCGATGCCACTAGATCTTCTCAAGTTTACGTTCAGTGGACGCATATTCCATTCAGATACAGAAATGGTAGATTACTTGGATACAAAATAAGATATCGAGCATATACTGCTAACGTGTCAGAGGTTACGACAGTTTCTAGTGAAATGAGCGAGAAAACCTTGAGTAATTTGAATGCATTCACTTTGTACCTGGTTGAAGTAACTGGTTTCACAAGTGCAGGGGACGGACCTCCAGTAGCTAAAACAGTTATGACTCTGGAAGGAGGTACTGTATTCTTCTTCACTTATCAATTTTACACCTCTGGTACTGTATATCTGTCTTGTGATATTTTGACTGCGTACTACACATTCATTAATTTAAATGAACATATTTGTCGCATTAATAGAAACATAGTTCGTTGATGTTTGACATAAGAAGGAGACAACAGCATAACCAATAGGATTTAGGGAATTAATGAATTTTGCCTTTATTTGGTTCTGGCTTATGAAACAGATGACATCTTATATCCTTGTGTCATCCTTTTTGTTGAGACCCTCATCACAGCTCTAGCCTCGAATGAGGGTAATTAGTTACGTTCTCATCCACTCTGATACATAAAGAGCTAGTGCTTCTTTAATGTGAATCATAAATCAAAGTACAACTCCGGCTGCCGAGAATAGATCTGTAAGCATGAAAACTGTAAAAAATTATGAAATTGTATCACTATGATAAGACTGTGGCATCGAAAAGTAGACTTAATAGTTTGAGATATGTTACCAGTAATGATTCTTATTATAGTGTACCATGGCGGCAGAGCTGGAGGGCTAGGGAGGTTCAGCTCCCAAGTTTGGTTAGAGGATCGTGATTACTTGTGAAGTGATGCATCACTTATAGCAAAGGCCTGTGATTATGCACAAAATTCTTTGGAATAATTAGTTAGTCTTGTTTTTGTTTTGATTGATCACAATCACATATTTTTCTTGCGTAAGTCCATTTTTTTTGCCAAATCGATTTTTCCCTGTGCTTTGAAAAGTACAACTTCATCCTGCTTTCCACAAAATTTGACCTGAAGGAGCCACAGTCTTCAGTAGTCCCCAACTTTGCACTCGAGATTGCACTCGCCGCCCCTACTGTACACACGAAGCTGTGTTGAAGGCAATGATATATATACTGAAGGAATATTTTAGTTATAATAAACTGTTGCGAATGAGCAAATAATATGCTATTTGTATATACTTACTTACTTACTTACTTACTTACTTACTTACTTACTTACTTACTTACTTACTTACTTACTTACTTACTTACT
>JANTCA010001292.1:0-12093 GCA_024741275.1 Chironex yamaguchii
GAATTAAATGGAGCTTTATTGTTGAAACTGCCCCCTGGATGGGAGGCTTTTATGAACGACTTGTTGGTAGTGTCAAACGTTCATTACGTAAAGCTATAGGAAAATTATGTTTAACCTCCAATCAGCTAGAGACTATCCTGTGTGAAGTCGAGGCAACAATCAACAGTCGTCCTCTCACATATGTATATGCAGAAGAGAACTTCGCCTTGACACCCTCACATTTTATCAACCAGAACTTCCAACGAGGAGTTTTCCCCCAAATTAAGGATTCAGAACAAACTGCCAAACCATTATCAACCACTGCTCAAATTCTCCTATCATCCTGGAAAAAAGCCCAGAGGCATCTTGACAGATTCTGGACAATTTGGTCCAAGGAATACCTTCTAAGTTTAAGGGAAAAATATGCACCACCACATAAAAGAGGTTTTAGTCCCCATGTGGGAGATGTTGTTCTTTTAAAGGAAAAGTTATTGCCTCGGGGGCAATGGAAATTAGGGCGCATCACAAAACTGATTATGAGTAAGGATACTTGCTGCCGAGCAGCATCAGTACGTCTTTCAAATGGAACCAACCTTACACGCCCTTTGAAACTACTGGTTCCAATCGAATTCTCCCTTTCAGAAGAAAACAAGGAACAAGTCAGCAGTGGCCAAAACAACCAACGAACAAAACGCACATCTGCACTTAATGCTAGAGAACTCATACGAGCTGAGATGGAACTCCTTTCCCTCGGGAGTGTCGCGGAACCGCGATCGTTATGTATTAAAGAGACTGTTTCCTGAAGTAAGTGCTAAAAGAGACAATTAGACGTATAAACTTCCTTTAACGTTATTTTTGGTAATATCCATTGTAAAAGTACGTGACTTTCTTCTAGTGTAAATGAATTAACTTTTGTTTCCTTTTTATATATAAATATCCCTTCTTTTTGCCCTTGGATGTGGTCTTTTTTGATATGGAGAAGTAATAGATATGACAGTTTTCTTTACTGTCTATTGACTTGATTGCAACCTAATACGCCAAGTAGCGCGCCACGAACCAAAAAGTACGATTTCACAAAATGTTTACTGTAGATGTAATGCGTAGTACAACATAACTACTACATCACGCAATTCACATATATCAACCCATCATTTCTCATAACAAATTCATCGATTGCAGTATCACATCCAGCTCAGTCTTTGCCATGAACATAGATGATCATACTGTTAACTGATTATTGGTCGCAGCAACTCCATGGCCCACAAAAACATTACTCTGCATTAAGTGGTATCCAGCATCCATTACTGCACCCTGAAGCAATCTTTTTTATGTAAGTGATATTTAATACCTTGGATCACAAAGTCATATAGCACAATATCGGTCTTTAGCCAAGGATATCAAGCTTTTTCTCCATCGAGATTTTTGGTCACCTATCGGTGACTTACTTATTCTTCTTCCACATCAAGGTTTTGTAGAGTCTGAACGACAGTCAACCATGGATATTCAAAAGCATATACATGCATATTGTCACTCCAACCCAAGACAAAAGTGACATGTCCTCCATGGTACAAGATTTCTCGCTTTCTTCCCTTTGCATGCTGTTACGAATATGGATCAGATACAAAATTTATACATGTTTTTAATATTTCTCCTTACTCGAGGGCATGCAACACGAGAACAGCAAATTATATGGAAAACATGGAAATCTATCAAGTTACCATATACCTATACAGCTTATTACTTTACTCATCCAAGAACTCGACACAATTCCTTATACGGTTTGAGCAAATTAAAAATTCCTTCTCACACAGTGCATCCACAGAACCCTAACACAGTATAACCTTACGCAACATAAACTTAGATAACAAGGAAGTCTGATTAATCAAAACTGCTTTTGTCTTCAGGGGCCAATAATTTTTAAATCGTGATTTCACAGCTGTGGTTAATACAAAATAAGGAACTATAAGGAACGGTGAAAAATTCAAGTTTTAAGCAGGTTTAGATGCCAGTGTACTGGAATAAAGGTTACTTGAAGGTGACTAAATAGTCAGGTGCATATAATCAAACAAGACAATGTGGAATGCTAGGGTGTCAATATGAGAACACGAACAATCTTTCTGTAGTGCAAAACTAGAAAATTGCATTGACATTTTGACATTGGGCTAAAAGCTTTTTTGTATAAATCATCAGGCAAATATAGATGTATGGCAACCTTTTCATACAAAACATGTATCAAAACTAGCTGATCATAAACAAAGCATTACTGTGAGAATCCAAGTGAAAAAACAAACTTTCTGCTACAGAGCACTAGTTTTCTTGTTTAAATGTAGACTCCTTTGATGAAAGGATGTAGCTGTGACAAATATCTAAACATTCTTGTCCTTATACAACTTGGAACATACTAAATTTTCTAGTAAAAGTTTGTCAATGGCACAATTGCATGTTTGGCAGTCATTTTCACTTTGCAAGCACAAGACGCCTGTTTTCAAATTACCAACATGATTTACAATTAAAACAAGTTGGCGGAGTAAGATTGCTATCATTCTTGAAGTTTCCTTGGTCCATAGGTGGAAATTCATGCCAGCTAAACCACAATAGCTGTACCAAACAGAACCCAAAAGGACTTTTGAAAGTCTTTGGTATCACAAACAGAACACAGAAATTTGCCATTTTTGTATTGTAACAAAAATTGTAAGTCCTTTGCATTCAAAATTGCTTCAGAATGTGTTCATAGAATGCTCAAGAGTGTAACAAAACCCAATCAGTTTTATATGGCAGCAGCAGATAGGAAGTTAATAAGAAGCAACTCCAAAAAAAGCAGACAAAACTTTCAATACTATTAGGTCATTGTACATATCGTAAATATCAATTGGCAAAGCCATAGTTCATGTAACCATCTCAAAGATTAATAACACAATTCCTATAAACCAAAGATACATCTGCAGTGTGTAAACCAGATATTTTGAAAGCCTTAAATAGACTGGATCTTCTGAATATACAAGTAACGTCCCCAATGCCTGGGCCACTTGAAATATACCCTATGCAATTAAAAAATAACTGTTTTTAATATAAAACACCACTCAAGACAAGACATACCTTGTCATAGCAACAATAATACCAACTACAAAAATGGAAGTTTTCTCTGTACAGAATGTAAAAGGTCAATGTCTGGTGCAAACAGTGATCACAGTGAACCATGAAATTTTGGGTATCAATGGCAAAGAGCAAACCACACCAAACTACTAACTAATTTCGTTCACCAACAGCATTTACTTGGAAGAATGGATTTTTACATGATAATTGGTCATAATTAAGAGACTTGGCAGTGATAGTGTCCTATACTATATCAATTTCATCCAACAGTTGTGTTCGCTATAATTGGGATCTCTGCAAATGCATCCTCTCAAACAGTAGGGTCAACGCTGACAACCAGCTCACCTAAATAGGGGGAATCTTCATGGACCTAAAACTGCAAAGTCTCCTGGTATGTTACACATGGGATGTGATACTTAAATGCCACAATCATACCAAAACAAACTGTAGCTGATTTTTTTCTCAATTTTACAATGCTTAAAGAATTGAATATATTCTTAACATTTCATACAACCTTGATAAAATATGGCTATATTACATTACTAGAACTAACAAGTTTTGCAACTGCTTACAGCACCATGTCACCACGTTTTAATTTGTCCACAACTGACACACCAAAATCAGTTTCAAAATTAACATTTACCAATCTATAAAAGTATACCATTAATACTCATAAAAAGATTAAATTTGAAATTTGCTATTGAAACATGGAGAAGTGTGTACAATAGGTACAATCAATGTTTAGAAAAGCACCCAAAATAAAGGCTATCCCACAGAAAATTTAATAAATTAGACATAGTAATCTAACTCTTCAGGTCATTGTGTGAAATAACTATAGTTGAAACATGATAAACACACAAATTTAACTAAGATAAATACAGAGCAGGTAGTATAAACTAGATTCACAAACTTTGGTACTGGGGACCAGCATGTCCTAAAATAACTCCTAAAACAAGTGAAGTTTTCTATACAAGTTAGTTAATCACAACAAATATTTGACGACTTAAGCATTGGTCTACATAGTAGACAGCAATACTAATATTTTTCTACTATAAAACCACTACCTTCTACTATCCTAATTGTAACAAAATATCTTACACTCAATGTACAGCTATTGACAGATCTAAGAATTTCAGCTATTCAAATCTATCACAAATGAAATTTCTAATGAGTCTGCCATAAAATGGCACAGATCTGGATATACCTAAGCATTAGACACTAATGAAATTTATTCAACAGTGACTAATTGAAGTTATACTATACCAGTGAATGAACCAGCATACTCCATTTCAAAACAGGCCTGCAAGCAACTTACTTTATTAATTTGATGAGAAAACTAGCTATCGTGTCAACTAAATATACAATCATATTAAACCCAAATTACAAGTAGACAAAACCAATATGCTTAAACTTTCAATGACTAAAACACTAAGAATTTCCCTCCATGCCCACATAAACTGTAAGGTATTTCAACGCCACGACTTTAACTTACATGATACTACTTCAATGGTCAAGTCTTCAGCCCATTAAAATGTAGTTTCCCATCAAACAGACCCAATATTTTTACAGCATTATATGCCATGATAAGTTACGAGTAGCATAATTCCATACACAATTTTTTTCAAAGGAATCATAATATTATAAGTGAACAAGAATTTCCATTCCTAGGAATGCTGTACATATACTCAGGACAAAGACAGATAAATGGATTGAAATGAAACACATACATACAACAGATAGGGCAACAATATAAATTAGATAAACTCTAGTTTAGCCGTTTCATTGTAGTGCTTTCCAGCGTCGTCACCTTAAGTGAGAATATTGTCAACCCAGCGAACAAGAACCTCCAATCTTCAAACTTCGAACCCTATCTGAGAATTTTACACAAAATTCAAGGAAAGGTGGCTATATGCCGTCGAATAGTGAATCGTTTACTTGAAAGCAATGTGGGTGTACAATTCTACTGTCAATGTGTGAATGAGGCAAATATCAAATGGTGTTTGAATGGATGGCCACTAGCTACAAAACTCAACGACCTAGCGAGGCTCGAGAAATATTATATTCACAACCTACGCAATCCTCCTATCTACCAAAGGAAGTCCTAGACCACCTACAGCAAGGGCCAGTGAATGATTTTAAAATCCTATCTGTATGATAACTATACATAACTATTTCTGTTAGACCCAGCACATACACATGAATGCTTTTGTTACCAAATGCTTCACATACCAACCAAAACCTGCATTATTTGGTCTAACTCGTCAAAGAAAGAGTCCCCTCTTTTCTTTTCGACCTCGCTAGCGCAGCTCATGGGCCCCGAACCAGCATGAAACCCATCCAACGACTTCCAATCGTCACACAGCTGCGACAATAAAGGCGAAGAAACGAAGTCAAAATCGTACGATGACATCTCAAGATCGGAAAAACAACTTTCCGTGTCGTAGCTGTCGGCTAGTGGAACTGAGAGCACTGGCATTTGAAGATCTAACGTCAATGCCAAGGCAGGCATCTGTACGTACGTTGAAACTGCACAGTCTTTCGTTTTGTCGTAGGACATCATATTCAGGTCGTCGTCTTTTCCTTTGGGACCGAGTTTGCGGTGGTCACCAATGGCCCCGAACTTACTCCCTCCGTCACTAGTTGCAGACACTGAACCCGACTTGCCACTGCCTGCAAATGGAAGACCTGCTTCCATTTTCTTGGTGCTTGGGATAATGTCGGTCCCAATGTCAGCAAAGCTTGCTCGGAGCTCCTCGGGATTCTTTATTTCCGTTTCTATATCTTCATCGTGAGCTGGTATACATTCTAAACGTACCCAATCTCGTTCGTCGGAAAATGCGCTTTCGAAAGAATCAAGCAAGTCCTCTCCCTTAAAAGTATTATACTGATTTTCTTCTTCCTCCATTTCTTGTTCAATTAATCGAACTGTATTGGCTATGAGGAGTGATCTAAGAAGTCTAGGTTCTTTGCGGCCATGATCTTTCTGTAATTTACAAATGGACATGTTTAGTATCATCTGCCTTTGAGTGATACGTTCGCTGGCATCTGCATCCGATAAACGTCTTTTGAAACCCCTGGTATCCTCAGGCATATTGATGGCAACTAAAAAAAGGAAGAAACAACACAACACTTGTGTAAGAAGCTTGAAAACTAAAGATTCACGACTCACAGGGATTAAAAAAGTAATCAGACACGCTACACACAATGACAAGATCTCATTTTATGCAATCAATTATCGTTTTCCCTACACGAAGAAAACGATTAGTAATTCCACTAAAACTGAATGCCAAACACTTTCGTTAACACTAAGACTTTTTTCAACCCTGACACCTTAAACACATTATACATACCCGCAAACGGAATTGATAATTAATATCAACAGCACCATCAACTGATTCTTGTAAACAAGTTTTTGTTCACTCAGTTCCACTAGTCTAGAAAACAAGTTTTTTGATATAACTCAAACGCATTCGTAAATAAGGTGGTCCGTCTGAAAGCCGATTCCTATGAGACGATCGTAATACGCTATGTGCCAGTATTGTTTTGCTTGAAAGTCCAATCCCATTTTGACCAGGTTTGGGATATCTGTACAGAATTTACAGCACTTGATGTTTCAGTCCCAAGTTTGTATACAATGCACACTTATTACATACGTCTTCTAAAAAGTACATCGTTGTCCGGATATGTAGGTACTATGACACTCATTTTTCTCCACCTTTACCTGTCATTTGATATAACCACAAGTTGGCTACGTGCTTCGTAGCTCTGCGGTGCTACCTTGATTACAGCCAATACAATTTGTACAACTAAACTAACCATCCCAGCCGATTACGAAGTCAAAACGATTCCGTCAATGTAGCAATTACCCTGCCGTTTTCTCATCTCATCATCACTTATCGAGAAATTCTAAAAACAAGTTACTTGGCCCTTCCACTTCTGTAGGTTGGTGGCTCTAGCTATACGCCTCTTTACCACTCAGTTCTACTAAAAACCCTTAAATCTGGGCCGAAGTACATGGAAGCTTTATGGTTCCCCACTCCAGGTCTCCATCACTAACCAATTACAAATTTCTCAAAAATATAGCGAAAAGAATTGTTGATTTGAAATATTCATTACATCGTTGAAGTAACACAACAGGGACCACTGCCAAACAGGGCGGTTAAGGACACAAAAACACAAGGAATCCAGCCATTCAAAAGTACAACTGCAAAAGGCAGTTTTAAACAGCTCACTGAAGCCTTAGGTAACGATCCCTCACTACGTTATTCCTGTAAGTCTTGCGACAAAAAGCGTGAAAGGCCAAGGAAAACGCTGACAAGAGCAATGGCGGCGGAAAGTACCATTACTTCCACATTTATTCTACCTCATAAAAAAAACGTTGTGACAAAAGGACGTTAAGGTCTGACACGAAATACAGTAACAGTGATTCCGGGCATTCCCGATACTACTTACCAGTTCTAAACAAGGACAAGAGGCTATTTTAAACGCAAGTCTTCTCTTCCACCTTCCACCTTCTAGAGGGTAAACATGGCGGATAAAACAAACTGCGAAAGCAGCAATATTTTAAGACAAAAGGGGAGAGGGAGGGTCACGTGATGAACATGCGCACAAATGGCACTCGGTGAAAACTCAAACTTGCTATGACGTTCAATGACGTTTTCGTCACAGGGTCACAGCTTATTGACTTTTTTGTCAAAATAGACAACCTACTTAAATTTATTTTGATTCTCGTTGTGTTGTTGATTTTAGCTTTACGTAAAAAACCTTCACAGCTTCAAATTTAAATACACAAAAGTCCATTTCTCTATTTAGTGAGAACCATGTTTTAAGCAAAGTCGTATACACTTTAGATAAGGGGAATCCCAACGGGCGACTTGACACGCCTGGGCTTAGCTAAAAACATTTATACAACAGTGTTATCCCCGTGAAAATTTGCGTAGACTGCAGTTTTTGATCTTTTATTAATTAACAGATGAAAAATACAGAAGCGAAAAACTAAACTTGAGTGATCTGAAGTACATGCCTCACCCGCCTCACCGGTTTCAGTCAAGCCAGTGACGCGAGTTGAGATAGACTGACCAACGTAGTGATGATAGTGAGTGAGTTAATTTTAGTCAGCAAATGACTTCCCTACTTAGATCTATATTAGACACAGTAGTTAATGCAACAAAAACATCATGATATGTTATGGTTAGCTATATGGGCTCCTTTTCCTCTTCTGGCCTACACTAAAAAAAAACTCTGCTCGACCAAGATCTCTTCCCGACTGAGTGATTTTGAGCTGTTTTGCTTGGGGTTTCTGGCTTTCTCTTGTTGCCTGCATACCTTTATTTTCATTCGTCGAAACCTCATAAATTAGAACGCAAAGAACTCGTGAGTAAATACGTCTCGGGTACCGTGTTCCTCGTAGACCTCGCCAATTAACACCATACGTAAGCAAGCAAGATACAGCACTCAGGTCCGCGCGCCTTGCTACTCTGGGTAACAAATTAGAAGTATAAACTTCAAATTCCAGTGCTTTCAGACGGAAAATTTCGGTAAGAAAGGAATGCACGAGTTTCGTCACTAAATTGGACGTGCAAAGGGACACCTTGTTTTCCGCAAACAACGAAAGTCATCGCTTTAAAGATAAAAGATGGCGAAGCCTTTCGTTATCGTCCTTATATGGAAGAAATCTTTATCTCAGCGTGACGCTAGTGGTTATTGTCGTCTGACCATCTGTTTGAAAAATCTGGCGAGAATTTTCGCTGGCCGATTGTCGTAAGACAATGTCATAGATCATCGTCCATAAATACGATAATTAATTATATGACGTATGTTATGACGTATATTGTTTCGACTTTTGCAAATTATGCCAAAACCGTGGCACTGGAAACTCAGCATTTATCATTTTCATACCTCAACTTGTGGGAGGTACGAAAATTTTGGACTTTCTCTTTCCCGTCCTACTATATCTCTATCTACCTCGTGGAGCCGACGAGAAAATTACAAGGAGACATGGCACGCGGTAGCATAAAGTGGGGAGGCATTCGGGAGAATCATACAAATCATTTGATGCGCGGCTCCTAGAAATGATATACAGTCAAATTTAGGTAACAAGCCTTGATATTGAAATTATAAATTTGCTTATAAAAAGTCACTACACGACCAAATTTACACGAGCTGACATTGTTAAAATTCTTCCCTGGTTCCAAGCTCACATTACTAAAACTTTTACTTAAAGCTCTTAACATAAATCTACCCTTTACACTTGCATCCGAAACATGCCTAAACAGCGCTTAATACAAGAACGTTCATGGTACAGTAACATGCCACTATTTGACAGACAAACCTCTGTTTACACGAGGGATGGCAAACCAGTAAACCTTTTAAGACACGACGTACAGCGGCGTACTGGGGCATGGAGGCGTCCAGACCCACTAATTTTCCAAAAAATTATCCTCACGACTAACAGGAAAATGTAATAAAATTAGGGGTAAGGTTCAAAAGTAATTGGTCACATGAATTCCGTAACCTTAAGGCCTTAGGAAGTCAAGATTTTCCAGTGCTTCATTCGCACCTGATGTGGATCATGATATAGCTAAAAACGATTACATTTTACACCGTGTGGAATTACTTGCATAACTCGTTTTGATACCCATTTTTCTCTTGTTTATAGCAATGCTAGTCATTACAATTAGTATTTGTTCTTTAAACACCTGGATACTTCTAGTCACAATTATTTTTAAACGTTAACATTAAAATTCTGTATGCAACACGTGATTCTCTTTCCCTGCAGCACGTGTTGATTGACAAGTGCAGATTAAATGCCCCTTCGGCATCCCTATGCCTTTGTAATGTCTCTCTCTCCTGAATCATCCCTGCTCCAAGGTTAGCAATCGCGCTTTTTGATAAAACCATGAATCCGTAAAGTCACATCATCTCAGTGCTATAACGATTTTTCCGAGGTCTTTGATGAAGTTGACGTATATTCAACACAAAAAATTTATTTATCCTATGCAACTGGTTAAATGTGAAAGAATTTAACTTAGATAATGAGTGCATTAAAGTAAAAAAAAATGCAACGAGTAATTAACGATTGCTCTAGATTTGTCCCTTTTCACTCACCAGCGGGGACTGTCGGTGTTAGGGAGTGCTTTCTGGTAATAATAATTTGTATCAGTATACGGTTAGTATGGGACAAATAAGGCATACATACTGCGAGTGGAAGGTCGTCTTCCATTCGCGAAATTTCAACTTATGAAGTGTTAGTAATGCGATCTAACCTGTCAAACATTCGCAGCAGGGTTGGGATGAAATTGAATATTCAGAATATTTTCGACCCAACAAGTCTGCAAAAGTTTCTTGGAGAAAAGTACAAAAACAATGCACAATTTTTTTGTGACATACAGCTATTCTAACATAGCATGCAAGTATCATTTTGCTGCTGCTTATGTTACCCTCCTCGATAGCAATTCTGTATTAAATACACAGAAATCGTCCAGTTTACCTACGAGTACAGTATTTGCAAAAGAAAAGTGAAAATAAATTAGTTATAACCAATATAATTACAAAAAGATTTCTCGCGCGTACATCTATGGTTGCAAGTATGACATAAAACAAAATACCTTCTTTAACAAGGTGCTTGCTAAATCACGACAAGGCTGCTTTCCGTATTCTTTAGGTCTTGACATATATATGTATATTTCTTGTCTGCGAATCTTCGTAGGGTGATTGTTTCATATCTAAACAACTGTAATGCGTAGTACGCATCAATATAAGTTTTCTACAACAGCATCCTGTGCACAAAAGCGTCTCTTTCATAAATTCTTAAGTCCTGGCTCCTTGCGTTTTGACCTACAACCAAAGCACGTATGAACTCCCTTTCTTTCAAAAGGGTTTACATGGTTTGAGGCACGTCTTTTGCCCCACCAGACAAATCTCGCTCTGAAACGTGCAAACAAGCTTTCACCGAACAAAGAATTTTCGTAGAAATCCCAATTTTTGCTGAATGTGGACAGGACTTGCATTGTCCTTAAAAAGAGCATGTTTTAGTTGGGTGATAAATGTAAGGCGGTATTTCACTGTTAAGGGAAGGCTAGTGATATGATTAAGGCTCATCAGATCAGACTGATGATTTCCATTGTTCATGTAGCCAATTGTAAAATAAATTCGCGTCAAGTTTCGGACATTTCCATGCCTTGTTCCCAAAAACTTTTAACTTATACCTGATGTCAAAGAAAAACAGTACGGACGACTTATGAAGCTAGACAAATACAAACGTAAACATTGATAGTGCAATTCTGTTGATCCAGGAATGATCGCTATACTTGCGGCATGCACTGAAGCACAAAAGTGGCCAATGACGCTCTAACAGTCTTTTTGTTACAACATTTGCAACATAATTTCACCGATTTTTCAGCGACAAAGAAAATAACCAAAAGGTCAAAATCATTTGCTTTCGTTCCTTGGTGAACTGACCGCCGTCTTGTGGACAGGATAAAGCTGGGTTACACTTAAAAGTTATGAGTTCACAATCCCAGTTGTCACAACGAGAAATTATTAGTGAGGGAATGTAATTAAGACGACTCAAGGCTTTTAAGGCAGGGCATAATTCTTCTCTGACGGGGGGTGAGTATACGGTGGTGGGTTCATCTGTTTTTACTATGATGCGTTAACTCAAAGCAGCCGCAATTTCTACAAGTAAAATTCAAAGCTCCGTATTGAAAAATTCATCAAAGTAAACTTTATGTTTGTGACAACCACTGCGGAGACTAGAAGAAAGTTAGTGCCTCGGTACTTCTAGTATTTATTCTCACTTGAAATGAGATTTCCAAAACGAAAGTGTTTTATCCTGTATAAATATTCGTATTATTATTATTATTATTATTATGTCTAATACATGTACTCTCAGACGTAAAGGTGTTGCTTAGTCTGGGTGAATAGAGAAGGTACAATCAGCAATAAGCCAATAAAGGACCCCCCTTAGTATAACTAAAGTCCTACATAGATAATGTCTTTCTTAAAATACTTGCTGTTCCA
>JANTCA010001294.1:0-12093 GCA_024741275.1 Chironex yamaguchii
TCTATGCGGATAGAAACATTACCTAGCCAAGGACGTTTTAGGTATACAGGACATTTTTGAGGCCCAAAAGACTTTTCAAATATTCAATCCATTCCAAACAAAACATTTTGATATCTCTTTATCATGATTCTGGATAATTCACCATCATTAATTGTTCTTAATTTGCAACATTAGTTGATATGTAGATCTCTCTAAATCACACTAAATCCTACTACAGAAACAGTCACACATCACCACATGCCTGGATAACTTGAGGCACGAGATGATGAGCAGGTTTGCCATATTTTTCCTTTACTTTGAATATCCCATGAAACCTCAATTGGATCTTAACAAGAAGCATTACAGGAGTGATTAAAAATTACCGGATTCAGGTTACCATTGTCCAGTTTATCATAATATAATGAATTCCAGTGTGAGTAATCTAGAATTGAAGAAATAAGAAAATAAAGTAGTGGTTATAACTGCTAATACACGTACATCAGCATAATTGTATAAACAAATTAAAATCACATAAAAATTATTGTTCAATGTCATTTTCAGACTTAGAAATGACATGGTTTTAACAAATAACAGCTTTTATCTACAGTCACTGAATAAAAATAAATCAGCTAAGCCAGAGCATCTTGTTACATGCACGAGGCCAATGGTGCAAATGACTGCAAATACGAGTCAACGTGGTTTCCCTTGTGATTAATAATGGGTGTCTATCTTCTGCTGTCAGACACTACCATGCCTAAAGATCAAGGATTAGCACCTTCCATTTCTGAATTTTTCTCGCTGGACTATCTCTCTAACCAAATGTTCATTGTTGATTAATGCCCCACTAAAGACTAAATAGCATCCCTCAAAAAGCATGTGTAAATGAATGGAATACATTATGAATCATGCTTAATTTGCACTCACTGGAGATAGCTCAAATATACTCGAAATTGACAATAAAATGGTTAAAGAGTGGGACGGAAATGACAGGGTCTATTAAGCAGACCCTGGTCTAGTAGGATAGGACCATATGTTTATATGACCATAAACCATTCAGTCCAAGATGTCGCAATCCAGAAGTGCAATGCGATGAAAGATGCACCGTATTTT
The DNA here is from genome assembly GCA_024741275.1 of Chironex yamaguchii. Taxonomy (NCBI): domain Eukaryota; kingdom Metazoa; phylum Cnidaria; class Cubozoa; order Chirodropida; family Chirodropidae; genus Chironex; species Chironex yamaguchii. Next base: position 1,090 of record JANTCA010001294.1, read on the forward strand.
GGTGGTTCTGAGGAGAAATGGGTCAAAGAGAATGGCTCTTTAAGTGACATCAAATCTGTCCCTGATTACTTAAGACAAGCAAAGAAATCTCACATGATTGGTGGCTTTCACAGGGGACAACAAGAAATGAAGTGATTACTAGTGCTATCAACTTTCTGGAACAATGGCTTGATTCTCAGCAGGCACGAATCATGAAGACTATTAAATACATTAGCTGTGCTAAGTCGCCAACTGAACTTCATAACTGGTTGAGGATCACTATTGGAATGTGTGGGCATATCAAGAGACCAAGTTAAAGAGTTTTTTGATACCGTCTTCAAGACTTTCCATGATTTAAGGCCAAGCAGTCACCTTTTGGAAAAAGGCCATTCCTCCTCCTGGAATGCAAATGTTAAGAAAACGTATAGGGCATGTTCAGCATTTTCTGTCTGCCATTGCAGTCGTATCACATGAAAGTGTGATGGATGAATGGTTTCCAGATACAACATTTTATATTCGAAGCTGAGAACATCAACACATCAAGCAAAACTAAGAAGCAGACTGTTCATGCATGGAATGGTGCCATGACATGAAAGTTTGACCCAAAGTCATCTATAGCAAGATTTTTTCAAAAGAAGGATGGCGGTGAATCAAGGCCAAGTGTAAAAGCTTAAAAAAGAGATTCTATTTCAAAGTGGTTTTCAAGGGATTTATTGCAATATTTCCACTTTCAGCAAATACGTGAAATGATTATATATTAAGTACTTTAAAATTTCATTCACTTCATGTAAATTTATTTATTTCGATTTCATGTAATTTTGATGTACTCCCACTGCAACAAACTTTTGGGCATGCCTTGTAGTCCATCATATGTATAAATTCAATCCTTTATTTGTTGCTACAACCTTGCTATACAAAGGACTAAATTAAACTTATAGATTCTATTTCTAAACTTAATGCTGTTATCCACTTGGCTTGGATTGCAGCTAATCATTGCATTTATTTCTATTAAGAGCAAATTAAGATGTCAGGTCATTAGATAATGCTTGATCGTAAATAGCAACCAATCTTGTGAAAATTTTTAAAAAGTAGCAAAGATAGTGACAACCCTGGCTTTGATGTCAACTCTAAAGAACAATGTCACAATCTAAACATTGCTAACTAAGAAACAATTTCAATTAGATGTTTTCTGCATAAGAAAATATTTTGAAAAAAAGTTGCTCCTAAAGACTTCAGTGATAAGATGTCTCCACGTGCTGACATGGAGTGGTACAAAACATAATAAACTACATGGTCACATATACCTGATACAAAGGCATTTCATTGCCAGAGCGAGGGTTGCAAACTTGGAAGGCAGTCAATATGGCCATGTACATGCTAAATTGCTTGATAATTATGTTAAGGTACTTACTTATTCAGAAGTTTCAGGTTTTGTTTGAGGAGAATCTGCCTTTACTAATACACATAACCATGCCCATAATTCCCAGCAAAAGAGACAGGACTTGGACTTCATCAATCATTATTTTGCTAAAGTTTCTTAAAACACTTGATGTCCTTAGTGTTATCTCCAAATATGTAATACAATTGGACAGAACATTTGTATTGCGTTTGGTTCAAATGAGTGTTCAATTGTATGCCTGCAGTCAGGACGAGTGATTAATAAAAAATTCTGCACATTGATTGGCGGTATCTTTACAACTGAGGCAGTCGTTACACTGATATTGTTGCTATATATATATATTACTATTATTTATACAGCATAATGGAATTTATTTGATTAGTGCCTGTGTGCAATTCAGTCAACAAACTGGATCTATGGCTTAAGCAATTAAAAGTGTTTATTGACCTCGTGGATGTTGACAAAGACAAGAAGCTTAAAACATTAAAGTATACGATTTCAACGTCTGTGAAGACCAAAGACAGGTCTGCCTTCTGTGCAGATACCCTCAACTTATGGGCCACTTCTGCTGGCCATGCTGCTCCCACTACTTCTGATGGTAGGCACTGAGACTTGAACTGTGGCACAGGCCAGCCGATGTTGCTGCCTTCCCCGGTTTAGACAATGGGGATGAGGCATAATCCACATGCAGCTACATAATCATGATCATCACCTACGCCACAATCATTCAACAACTGGAAGAATTTCAGATTACCCCATCAACAAACCCACTGAAATCATTCACCAAATTGCAGTTTGAAGGTGACATACTGAATTTGTGCAAAGATTGAGAAAACTCATGTTCGACAACCTCATTTGTCGACAGTTAATCGGAATGATTTAGCTCAGCCATCACCATTTGAAGAGGATAATCTTCATGACATGGTGAAGAAGCTTGCTCAGATTCGGTGTGAGGATATTTTTGAGAAAGCTGGTGCAGGCAAGTTGTTTGTCAAGGGTGTGGTGTGCAACAAATGTCTCTGCAAGGGCCACTTTGCCAGGGATGGCTGGAAAGAAAAGGTTTGCCAAAAATGCAGCTGCACGGTTCACATCTCCTGAGTTTTGCCCCCAAGGCAAGGAACCAAAAAATTAACCCTCTCCTCAGTGTCTGAAACAGGACAGCCTGATGGAGTATCCATTTCTGTTATGTTATTGGACAATATTTATTAACACTGGATCAACAATGAACATTATTTCTATGAATTTTATAAAACAGCATAAGCTGGAATCATATTTATACTCTGTTGTTTGGATCTGTTATTTGGCAAAATTCACAGAATCACATGTATTATTGGAATATTCCATTGCCAGTTGAAGCCAGGGGTATTGCAAAAACAATTGAGTTTTCAGTTTATAGTTCTACTCCTTATTCATTATTGTTAAGGATTCATGCCTTGAAAAGCCTCTGTTTCACTTGTATCTCAAATTGTGAGTGAAAAACAGTTAGGAATTTATCTGTCAGATTCTCGGCGACAAGATCTGAACAAGCTTTTAAACATTAATCAGTCTGTGCTTTCAGCACGCATGCAAAAAAACACTTGATCGAAATGGCTGGCAGACAGATAAACAATGCTGGCTACCTAAAGCCTTGCAAGGATTGCATCAGCAAATTTTTGATATGTTATCAGCCAGAATCATCTGTAAGTCACAGTCTTCATGATCTAGCCCTTCTTTTTGGTTCCCAAGAAAAACAAAAAGTTTAGATTTGTTGTAGATTGTTAATCGTTGAATTGCATAACTACAAAAGATTGTTTTCCTATACCAATTATTGATGATCTTGTGACAGAATTCAGCCAGACCCTGCAAAGGTCGAACGTTTAAAAAACTTGGCAGCTCAAACACTGGGCAAAGACTTGGAAAAATTCTGTGGATTTGCCAAATACTTGTACAAATTTTAACCTCAATTTGCCACAAAAATGGTCCAACTTTTTGCACTCAAGTCTTCAAAGATAAAATATGTGTGGAATAAAGCTTGTCATGATGCTTTTGAGGCAATCAAAGAAGCTATCTCAAATGAATGCCTGCTTTTCTATCCAGATTACAGCAAACCATTTGAATAATACACCGGCACATCTGATTTTGACGTCGTTTTAGCTCTATTCCAAAATAATAACCCAATATACTTTTACAGCTAATTATTCAAATCCTCAGAAAAGTCTCAATCAACAACCGACAAAGAGTACTTAGCACTCATAACTGGCATCAAAGTGTTTGGGCATTACCTATATGGCCATCACTGTGTTATTTTTATGGACCATCAACCGCTTATCACCATGGTCAAATCCAAGAAAACAACATGCCAGCAGCACATCAGATACCAACAGCTACTTTAAGAATTTAATTACAAAATTTGGCATTTGCCAGGCTCATGAAATGTAGTTGTAGACCAGCTAAGTCGCAACATCAAACATGTTAACAAAACTGAAGAAATGAATGCTGCATTTACATGCCAACTACATCCCAATGCCATGCCATTTTTCCCAGAATCCCAGTTAACGAAAGTTGACAGCAAGGGCATTTTACCTCTTGCAAAGCAGTATCACGATGCCAGACATTTGTGCATGCCACATATTCATAAAGTCATTGGCTTCTGTGCAGGCGACAAGTGCTCAGAAAATACCACGATGATTGTACCGTTTGCAATGAAACAAGTTCATACACTTCACAAGAAGTCAAACTCACACCTTCCTACCTCAGACGATGTCTTGCCTCATGAAGATGTAGCAATTGACACCTGGCAGCCTCATTTAACATTAACTGAAATTGCAATGCTTTATGCATGTTCTATGGCACACCAGCCTGTTTTGGCCCGAACAGCAGCCAAAAAAACTGTTATTAAAATGAAACCTCTTTGTTTTGTCCACATCAAGTATGCCAACCCTACTTGCCTAGGACCCGATTCACAAGACAATTAAGTAAAAGCAGTGAAACAAATCTGACATAAAGTTGTTTAACTGGCCAGAAAGTGAATCTGAAGAGATGTTGCTGCATAAATTAACACCCAATCGCAAGGAGGATGATAGTTATAAGTACATTATATTGTTAGTTGATATGTAACTCATTTGGACAGAATGTATTGCGTTTGGTTCAAAGGATTGTTCAATTGTCTGCCAGTGTTCAAGCAGAGTGATTAATATAAAATTTGGCACATTGACTGGAGAAGTCTTCTCTCGGGAAAGTTATAATGACAAGAGTAATTAGAAAGAAAGAAGTAATTGTGAATATATAAATGTGTTACACATAATGTTAAAAAAATAGTTTCATCAGTTCATGTTTAGTCCTTATCTCTTATTATAAGCCTGGTTATATTTATCAGTTCCTTGTCTAAAGAACAAAAGTGAAGTTTATTGTGAATATGTATCACTTCTAAGTGAATATGCCAGTAGACAGACACCCAATAATAAGAGTGGATGAGTAGGGTTGAATGACACTAGACCTTTCTTACTCAGCTGTTTAGCTTAGAATAAAGACAACAGATTTGTAGTCAATAGACCTCTATTCAAAGCTCTGACAGTCCGTTAGAAATTTCTGATTAATTTATCAAAAGCATATGTTTTCTGCCTGGTACATTAATTCCACTACTATCTTAAACCTCCCTAGTATGAGCAATTACAAGATCTCCTCTAGTCAAGATTAAGCATCATAGTTGTACTGCAAGACCAAAATTTCAAATGTGAAATTGTACACATCGGTATCTGTGTATTTCAAAACTCCTGAGTTGCTTGTGAATTGCAATAATGGGACATGTCTTGCTATGCCCATTTTCAGGTGTGCAGTGACATTTTCGTAAAAATATCTTGGGAGTGAACTTGCCATACTCTGCAGTCAAAGCCAGGTATGTGTCAACCAACAAGTCAGTCATTTTGGGCCCTTTTCCGGGGCATACACTTTCCAACTTCAACAGTGGAAATAAAGTTGGTAAAACCTACATCCTGTAGGCCCTAATGAGAATTAACTATAACAGTGTTTCATACGCACAGATTTACTTAAGCAGGAATTTTGGCAGATACCAACGACAGCATCGATAGAGCTTCAAGACAACAAGGAACACTCTGTCTCCCGCAGATATAATTAAATATATGGTCTAATTAGGATACACCAAAGGCCCAAACACTAACTAAGACTCACGTGCGTTCCCTCTGCACAAAAGAAATACAATTGGTTGTAGTTCTGCATGCAAATCTTGCCTTAGTAGGAGATAATTCATTAAACATTATAAGAGCCAACGAACAATCCTAATCAGTGTCTGTAATCGATTGGATTCAGTGCAAAAGGAAGCAAAGAATATACCTTAGGCTTAAGCGATCAAGCAGCTACAAATATTTCGCAGGGCATACTCGTCGATTTTCGTGCACGGGAGCTCTCGTGAATGTCAAATTTCAGCTTCGACCAACGATATCCCATGCATTGAACTCACGCATCCGACGGTACCTCCAGCTGCAACACTATTTCGAGAACTATCACATACAGAAAGTGCAAGGGAACAGAAGTACGACCTGAGATATACACAAGCAGTAAATACAGCATAAATAACATACATTTTGGCGACAAAGAAAATATGGTTTTTAACAAGGAACAGGTTCCTAATCAAACACGTGCATAATGTTAACTAATACGAATTTCAGTCAACGCTCACCAAAATTACCCCAGTCTTCGGCAGCAAGGAGGTTGTCCTCAGCAAATGATCCCTCTAGTTCATGAAGTGATAACATCTGTGTACCAGTTGTCATGTCACATTAAAGATTATGTTTAGTAGTCAAAGAGGTATCACTGACTCTTGCTACCTGCTATGGCAATACATCGGCGTCTGTTGTTGTCCAAGTTAGGATGTTGTTGCTGTTAAAAGATCAGTTGCGAGTTAAAGCGCAGGCGTGTTACGTCATCAAGATCTGCTACACAGAAGCTAGGGCTAGAGTGCTCAGTGGGATGAAAAGTTCGTCAAGCTCTAACTAGTCAGGGAGACCGCCTGGACAACGACCCATCCCTAGGGGGACTCGTTGATGAATGGGGAGTCGAATGATATACAATATGCCCCCATACACCTTTAAACAAAACACCCCGAAAGTCCAGGTTCACCCCTTGTCTAAACAAATGTCCATAGAACAATAAATATCTCTAACACAATTGTATTAAAATACAACTACTCATAATGAAAAAGAAGTAGATTAAAACACACAAAAAAGCCATGTACTAATGAATTTTTCTTCCAATAAAAACAGGAAGGGATTTTTATGTCTTGAAAAGTGGAACAAAAAAGTCTGTTTTTAGATTTTCTATTAAGAAACCAGAACTGCTCCAAGAATGGGTTGGAGCTGTAAGGAGGGAAAATTGGACACCAACAAATAGTTCAACGATCTATGGGGAGCATTTTAGTGATGATTGTTTTATCTATTCACAACTTGGTCCCTACTCTGCTAGTCTTACAAGGCGATGTCTTAAGTCAAATTCAGTTCCAACAGTGATTGATTATCCCTCCAACTTAAAAATTGTGAACAAAAAACGAAAATCACCATTGAAAACTGCTCCCTCCCCAAACGTATCGTTCTTGCTCAAGTTTGTTACGTGATTAATACCACGGGTCCCCAGCCAAACCTGGTACGTTGGCAAGTCTGCTCTGGTGTCTGTACAGACTAATGTCGAATTTGTAGGCAGTAATGTTCGTGGTAATGTTGAGTTTTAGAGTATTGTAGTACAATGATAATTTCTAAATTTCCGCTGTAATTTTCGATTTTCTTGGTAATACACCATTGTTTAATTTCTCAGTAATTTTCGATTTCCATGGTAATTGTTAATTTCCTCCTTAATCTTTCATTTCCTTGGTTGCTACTTATTTCCATCTCAAGTACTGTCGGGTGCTTAATACATCAGGGAAATTCATTTATTTTTTAATTCTGTCTCCCATACTGAATTTATTAAGAACCCCTTAATCTAAGTGTTAAAACCCTTATATCACTTATATGGCAATTTTTGTGTTTTCATGTTTCTAAAAGATACCATGACATTGTATTCATACTTTGAAATGCTCTCCTTTATTTGTAAATAACTACATATCAAAGGTTATCATGAGTGGTCGAAAGAGGTACGGATACATCAAGCAAGATAATCAAGATTTCCCATAACCCTTGGTTAATTAAACCCCACCCCTTGTTTATTGCTTTCTAAAAGAGTTCCCAGCCCCCAAATATTAACCCCCTTGTCTTAAACACCCGAGGATAAGGAACTTTCGTTCTTTGCTTTTCGTTTACCTTCACTGCTACATTTGTTTACATTGCAGCTTTTTGCCTAACTTGTGCTACCGTTCTTTGTTTCCCATTATTGACGTATTGTTCTGCATTCGAACATTCTAGGGCAAGCACTCTAGCCCTAGCTTCTCTGTGGATGTAACCAAGCACTTGCACAGATTCACTGCTTTGCCGTGGATGATCCGTAGTGCTTGAGATCATAAGCAGTTAAATATACCACTTTACAGCCATATTTACCACCAAGAGGAGAGCGATCCATCTAGGAAATTGTAACATATACAGGGGCGTTGGAGCCGGGAACCGGTGGGTTTCAGCTCCAAACTTTTCCTCGGAGGTCTTGTTGATTTGATGTGGAGTGAAGTGTCGCTACTGATAATAGTCTGTGAAACTAGTCAATGTGCTTTCGAATAATCAGTCTCGCTTTGGATTTGATTCAAACAAGCTGTTCTAAATTAGCCGTGTTTTGTAGTAAAGATTCGCATATTTTTGCACATAAATCCTTTGTTTTTGCAAACCACTTATTCCCAGTGTCTCTTTTAGAAGAAATTATTTATTCTGCTCTTCACAAAAATTGACGTAAAGGAGCCGCAGCTGAAGTCCTAGGCAGCCCCCTTTGTCACTCCACCGCCCCTGCCATAATGGTCTTGTATTACAAAAGTTATAAATTTTATATTTTAATAAAACGCCTGGAGTAAGATTAGGTACTTTTGATTTTCAAAGACAAGCAAAACAAGTTCGCAACAAGACAAACAGGATGAAAAGTATGCCTTTCGCAGGCTGCCCGTCTTGCCAATACCGAGCTGCCTTAGTGGCCAGTTATTATGTTACAAATACCCCTATGGCCACTAGTGTAAAACATTCCCCGCCTCTCGTTCCGAGTTATGTCAACGTCATTTTGGCCCTCTAACACACGGTATCAACAAATGAAACAGAATACAAAATCGTGCGTGCGCGTTAGTGTGTGGATGTGTGTATGCGTGCGTATCGACAACCAACAGACATCGTTAATAAGGTATCAAGTTCAAACATCTTGTTTCGTGCTGATAAAAGATCAAATGGTCACTCGGATTCATCATTGCAAACAATAGCGTGTATTAACCAGTACTCTGTCATTTTCTCTTTCTTTGTTTCCTTTTTGTTTATGATTGGCTAGTTTTGCTACATGTTTCGTAGAAATAGGTTGCCATATACATATACTTTCCTTTCTGACGATTCCTGCTTTGAAGAGTGTCAGACGAAAAAAGCTTTTAAGTATATTTTTAGCGCAATGTCGCAAATTTTGACGGTGATTCCTCTTGGTTTCTTTGCCTCAGTAGAGAAGGATACAGGATTCCAGTTGGGAGACCTTAAATCGAAGCTTAGGTGGTGACAATTATAACCTTACTTCCGCTCACTTAAGGCGCATCATATGAAAATGGCGAAGACAAAGAGAATTAGGGCATGTGCTGGAGCATGCGCACACAACTTAATATTAGTGTTGTGTGCACACTTAAACATTGTCAAAGATAAGACGGTACATTCCAATAAGAGCATCCTTTTGTACCTTGTAATATAACTTAGCACATAGTTTGTTAACTCCAAAAATAAGATATAACAATGTCACGTACAGAATCATAATTCCTGACAATAACATTCACGACTGAAAAACATGCAATTTAGAGATATATATAAATATTTTTGACTTGGTAGGTTTTTCAAATATGAAAATGGTAAGAAAGTTTAAGTCATATTATTGGGGCTGTAAGCTATTTAAATCGATACAAACGTTAATCGGCTATTGCGGAGTAGAAAGGGTTCACTGTACGTACAGATTTAGTTTTAAAGAAAATCCAATGACTGAGAAAAGCCATGAAGCTTACAGCACGCAAAAAGCTCCTTCAGCAGTTTAACAATCAACTATACTAATAACGTATTAGAAAATAACAAAAGACGAAAATAAAGTCGGAAAAACGCACATTCGTAACGTTTCCTCGCACGAGTAATAACGCAAGACGACTATTCCTTTTTATCCTTTTTGGACACAAGGTCACTCCTAATTCCCCTTACCAGGAGATAAATACAACAAAAGACACATAGAAAAATAGCCACGAAGAATGCATATATGTCCCATAGCTCATGAACATACCACGGAATATCTAGTCCATGTGACCTTAAATGGGACATGTCATAGTTGTTGGTAATAACATACTCGACCAAATCTCCAGCCTTATCCATGGCACTCTGCCTCTTCGTTTTCAGCAGCCTCGAAATACGTTGCGCATTCATCCGATAACTATAAAAAGTCGAAACAGATAATATATAACCATAAATCTCCCTAAACGTGATATTCTCAAGAACTGAAATAGCAACAAGACGGTTTACAACAACAAGTGGAATACTCTGAAAAAAATGTAACAAGGCCAATTTAAAAATAAGCATATATCTTTCTCAAGAGATTTTTCTATAAATCGAAATAGGAACACGACCAACCTAAAAATAAGCATATATCTTCCCTAAAAACGATATTTTCAGAAATCGAAGTAGGGTTACGACCAATTTAAACGTACGCGTATGTCTTCCTGAGGAAGATGATCTGAAAATCGAACTAGTATCATAACCAATTTTAAAGTACATATATGATTTCCTGAAGCTGATATTCTGAAGAATTGTTGTAATTTGGTTGCCTATACTATTTGACGTAATTCGGTGCCTTTTGCTATTGATATTAACCAAAATATCGAAAAATACCCAACTTCATGTGACAAGAAATCCTGGATCCAAATTGCCATCCCGATTACAATCGCAAATAATAGTATTTTTGCGGCATGTCCGACCTCAGAAAATTTCATTAAAATCCGTTAGAATCGTATAAGTTACATTGCTAAAAGACAGGCGAACAGACACCGCGAAAAAACATAACCATTATAGTCTAGTTGCAAAATAATACAAGTACCTCTGGGCAAGAGCAGGAAATCTAGTTAGGACTCTTAACTAGATATCTAAAAGGTTACAATCGTCAAACGCAGGAACCAAAGGAACTTTTGTGAAAACAACGTGATTGTCAAATCATTTCATAAACGGTCACAGTGCTAACTGTGTATCATCAGAAGTATTCCATAAACGTGGACGGTCGTAGTTGTGCCATGGTAGCTGGTCTCTGAGCCACACGCCACCAACCGTCTCTGTCTTGTGCTGTTCAAAGTAGTTGCTGTAGGCTAGTGTCTGTCCATGTGAGGATGTAATCGTACTACGACCGTGGACGGTCGTAGTTGTGCCATGGTAGCTAGTTTCTGAGTCACACGCCACCAACCCTCTCTGTCTTGTGCTTTTAAAAGTAGTTACTGTAGGCTAGTGTCTGTCCAAGTG
>JANTCA010001295.1:0-32828 GCA_024741275.1 Chironex yamaguchii
ATTTTATGTTGGTGTCTTTCAGTGTAACCAATTTTATGTTGGTGTCTTTCAGTGTAACCTATTTTATGTTGGTGTCTTTCAGTGTAACCTATTTTATGTTGGTGTCTTTCAGTGTAACCAATTTTTCAGTGGATGGGAATAGCTAAAGATTGTTAAAAAGACTACCTTGTAACCCTATCCTAAATTTTTGGCAATTTTCCATGAAACATCACTCCCGTATTCATCACTAGTAACTATAGCTACCAAAAATCGCGACTTGCTGCACTTTTCCCTCTTGAAGTATCTTGTGCATGTTCTTAAAGGTACAGTGTACCGATATTTTTTCGTTGTTTCGTATGTAAAATTACCATCAACACTGACAAGTGTATATAATCACTATAATGTTAAGGTACGGCCACGACCACAGCCACGAATGTATATTTGTATAATGTTTATTTTGCAGGTCTGATAATGTCAATTGGTGCCCCTAAAAAGGCTGTCTAGCTTTGAGAGAACAACTAATTGAAAACCAAGCTTAGTTTTTACTGCTCCCATAACATAAAGTCACCATTTCTTTGTTGTTTCCTTGTCGTTGTCCTTAGTAACTATCGGGAATGCGCTATTAACAATGCTGACGGTATCCTAGTAACTCGGACATGTTACATCGGAGACAGAGATGATGTAAACCATAGCAACATTTTAGTATACATAGTTCATCTTTTAACAAAAGCCTCGTTTTCTGTGGGATAGGGATCACGAACAGATAGTGTTGTACATGGATAATGAAGCAAAGTATTAAACATTACAGTCGATTCAAAAGCTTCAAATTCTTCCACCTTTTGTTTTTTTTTGCATATGTTTGGGAGTAGGGGTGTTGCTTGGTGTGGGGGGGGGAGGAGGGGTGCTGGTGGTAGTTGCTGATCATTTTAGGTACTTTCTTCCGTTCAGGGCTGATACCACTTTTGTGTTACTCATTTCCTTGGTCGTCGATATTAACCCACGATTTGACCAGTTGAACCGTGAAATACGACCAATGTCAGTTTTACAAAAAATTGTTAAATGAATTTCATGATACGATTATTTTACTTTGAATTATACCTATGCCAGGAATAAAATTTCGCTAATACCTATCGCTTAGTTGACAATGTTGTATTATTGTGGTGTAATTTCTCTTCCTCCGCAGCTTTATTCAATCCTTGGTACAATATTTTCCGAAGATAGTGCTTCCGCATTTGCATTGTTTAAGTTTGTTCAGGTAAGATATGAAACAGAATTTTGTTTCTTAATTTGCAATGCATGTGACTTGGGCTGGCAGATTGCTTTATAGATAGGGGTCTGTACAGACCTTGCAAGCAATCTTTCCGGCTACACTGTACTAACATTACACGAGGCTCAGAAACAGTTAATCGTAGCAACGCAGTAGTGTTGCAAACGCTGTTTAGTTATACTCCTAACAAAATACGATATTTGTAGCTTCTGAAGAGGAAACTATCGATGTGCGAAATTGTTACCGACAATATTATAGATTTCCAATGGAATCTTCCCGTATGATTTTTTGCATAATCGTTAGTGCAATTAACAGCGATGTAGGGTTTCATTAAGCTGTATACAAGAGCGTTTATCATATCGAAAACTGTTCAATTTTGACTGTCATCGTTTGATCTTTTCCACTTTTGTTGTACTGTGGCATATGCTGAAATTTATATGTGCTAGGTTTAAATGGCACAGTCTTCTCAAGCACACTTCGATGTTAACAAAACAAGTTTTAGAGTGAAGGCATTGATGGTGGGCTGCCGCTCGGATTTAAATGAACGCATCGGTTGACAATAGGTCACCGCCTCACCCAGTAACTTCGAATATCGACTTAATTGACGATGATTGACGCCTTAAGGCTATGGAGTCCTTGCTGGAGTAAGCCCTGCCCCCAGAACACCCCTCCCCAGCACACCGTTCCCATGACGATAGTTTATCAAGTAGATATCATTTGTGTGTGACGCCATGACGCCGTGCCAATGGTTTTCCTTATAACGCTGATTGCTCCAGTATTCAGGGAAAGACTAGTGGTGATTGCACTGTTGAGAATAATCTTAATAACTCAAAGTACACATTTGGGTAGTGATTAACTGAACATGGTGGCTTTGACTGTTGATTATATCGTAACCTATCCAAATATCAAATTATAGTCCACCATTGACTTCTAAAGGTCCTCTCTCCTGCACTGTCATGGCGTCCTTGCTGCTTTCCTATTTACCACTGCAACCTTGGCTGCGCCCAGTCAAAGAATAGCTATGTTTAATTGTACCGGATTACAAGTTAGTATCTATTCCACTCAGCATAAGGGCATTGTTGTAATTGGTGCTAAGTTTGTTCTTTAGTATGGGGTACAAGTACACTTTTTGTGTTTAGGGTTCCCAAACCAGTCCTAGTTGGTAATGATATTTCACAAACCATTAGTTTTTGAACCTTGAATTAACCACCTGATCTTTCAGTTATCTGCATTATCTATTTTTAGTCCGTGGCTGCAGCTGTTGCTTTTGGATACAGTGTAGCAACACCTTTGAAGTGGCAGTTATTAATACTGGTAAGATGCTCGCCACTAAATATACTTACGTATGACACTCTTGTTCCTAAAGATATAGTTGTTTTGCTTACTGTTTTTCTCGTGAATAAATTATGGGCCCTTTTTAAGCTCCACTAAGTTAACACTTGCCCTAAATTTATACCGGCAATAATTTAACACCGGCTCTTGTTACGGTCAATTAGAGGCGCAATTTACGGTATTTAAAATGTAATGAATTGAAAAATTTTTATTCACTCCTTTCTAGGAATTCTTTCTCAATTTTTAAGTGATCGCAACTGTTGCGATGTATAAGTTACAATTTTGTGCCTTACCTTAAACGCAATTTTCTCTATAGACTACACTTTATATGTGTTGTCTTTTTCTCCTTCTCGTGTTCTTCCGTCTCCTCGATTTTAATTCTACTGTCATCTTTCCGAGGTATTTTGAAACAAAAGTTCATTTTCGCGAAAATAATTTCGTTTTCGTCACAAAGTTATTGCAATAAGAGTGCTTTGTTTTCAACTTTAGAAATACCTTCCTGTCCCAAAGCTCAATTTTTTATAATTATAATGTACGTGTTAGGAAACAAGTTCAAAATCTTTATCAGATCTATTATTGCGATTTATTTTGAAGGCTTCCTATTATCAGTCATTTAAAATCAATGAAAGATTTGCTTAGGTCTTATATCGACATTTCAGTGTAACTGATTTCATTAATATATGCAATATTTTTAACTTTTACTCTCTTTTATCTTGCAGTGTATTCTTGGTTTTGCGGGGACACTCTCCTTCTTTGCTGTTGAAAGACGGGTAACAAAATTTAGACGAGAGGGATATTCCGCTTTACGCAACAGCTGAAACTCAATAACATCTTCCTAATATGAAAAAATGTTCCTGGATGCTACACCTGCTTGATTTTGTAATGATAAACTGAATTACGCCGATAAATCAATAATGGTTTGCATTGAAACTAATGGGCAATTGAATGGTCTTCGGTGTAACTGACCGTTGGATGTATCGGTGTCATCCGCTCCCTATACTGCGGTTGGATTTTGGCCATGGGGAAAATAGGATGATCGCATGCCAAGATCAGTTCGGAGTCAATGTGTAGAGAAGTGCGTGTATCACCTTCATATGTGCTGAAACTAAATTCGTTTGAATAATTAATTGATTTTGTGCTGAAGAAGAGGTATCAGTTGGGATCAGAGACCTGTTAATTTATCTTTGTAAATTTTTGAAGTTTCGATATTGAGTCACACAACGATTTGAATGAAACAAGTCTATGCCATAAGATGTGGAAACAATAAGCGTGATTTCACTATTGTGGTAGAGCTTGATGCTGGGGAAACGTCTTTGAAGATGTGTCTTACTGTCCCATTTAGTTTTTCTTCTAAAACAACTCTAGATCCACTGTGCGTTATAAGGCATTATTCACCTAAGTAGAAACTCGTACCAGTCAGTATCAATCCTGAAATTTTTTAGGTGGAAATGGTTTCGGTCTATATTGGTTTAGAAAGCGTAACGTGCAAGAAGTGAAGCAAAGACCTTGAACTGAACGATATTGTACCACATCAGCGTGGTCGTGATGCCCACGTTTGTTGACAAAGATTCACTTTTTGTGGACAACATGTCTGAGGAAGGTGTTTAACCCTAAAGTACAAGAGGTCTGTTTCACTAATACGCCAATTAACAGGTTCTCTCGCTGAATTTGCCCTTTAGTATGAGTATGACGAAGCCACACTTCAAGTCTTTTTTATAAGAAACATGAAATTTGAGTGAATCCTGACTGTCTCTTAATATATTTACATTTCAGCTTGCAATGTCTCTTAAAAATAGCTCAGTTGAAATTTTCTGTAGGAAACTCGTGGTTTTCTTCAGATGCTTGATATTGAGGACAATCCAGTCCCTGTTTCTATTTTCAGAAGAGAAAGTAATGTAAATGAAGCGAATGCTGTGTTCGCTACCAAATTCCTTGTTTTAGGCCTTAGTTTTTACGGATTTTTAAGAGAAACTTGAAAAATTGTTTCAAAATGATCATATGTAAAAGGGTAATGTTATTGCGCATTGTGTTAGCTGTTGGACAAAGTTTTAGAGAGATTGTAAGTCATCATTTCGAAAATTTATGTTCAACAGGAGTACAGCCTGTCCATGTTTCTTAGATTTTTCTTAAGATCTTGTCGTATGAGTCCGGTTGACCGGTCTGGCCGCTTGACCGAGCTAAAATTAGCTCGCTATCATATTAAATTTCCCCGGCCTGGCTTAGTGGGTTGGAGTAAATCACATGATATTTGTTAACATTATTTTCGATCCCCGCATTCGAATGATTTTCGGCCCTCTTTACTGGGCTGGGTTATCACATGGCAAAAATTTGGCCCGTTTAACCGAGATCCCACTTGGCAAAAGTGAAATTTTGGTTAGGCGGGCCAGTCCGGCTCCCATGTGATAGCGAGATGCCTTTTGTGATAACTTTCTGAATTAAAGCTGCATCTCGGCAAACCGGGCTGAAATTTCTCACGTGGTAGGGGCCGTAGTTTCGATCAAATTTGAACGTTACTTTTCTTACATAAATGTTTCTTATATAGAACTCGTGTATTAGAAAATATCGTATCTCTAATACATTCACATCCCAGTCTCAGATCCCACAACTGGTGCAATGAAACGACCCGTATGTCTGAAGGTTTGGTAGACTGTCAACGTCTCTTGGGTTTTGACAAGTGAAGTAAATGTTTTGCAGGCAACGGTCTTCACATCTTGGATATTTTTTTTGGAAGGTGGCAATGAGCGTAGTGAGAGAAAATAGGTTCGGACCAAAATAGCGTTGGACGAATCAGCATTCGACAAGTAACGACCATAAAGAGAATAATGGGAAGGGTTAGAATTGTTAGAAATAATACGTTCTCCATGGCAGTGACTCCACTTTTTGCTCAACCAAATTCCCGAAAAATTCCTTATTTTTGCTAAAAATTCCTTCCAAAATATATTCTAAGTATAGAAATCTCACAATTGATTGACACATCATTGCAGAGCATAACACAGCATTTCAAAAAACAACAACAACATAATATTTTCAACAGCAAAAGGATCCCGTATCTCTAGGCAATAAAATGTTTGACGTGTGATGATGAATTCAATCGGTACTACTGAAAAGCTTTCATAGATATTGTTTGTTTACCATTTTCGCAGCAAATATTTCATAGCAGTAGGAAATAAAAGCAATATATTTGCCCAACAAAGTGCAAAAAATAACCTAAAATTCTGTTGGTATTAACTAAAATAGTTTCAAAAACGCAAACCAATAGCTAAGAATGCGCTGTGAAAAATATACACGTTTTTAGAAGGCATTTCTCTAGATACATGTAACCCAAAACATTTTAGGAGCTTATACTATTAAAGACCGAATCCCTAATACTCTTTTCAATTCTGAATATCAGCATCACTGCAAACAATCGAGAATTAGGAAATCTGCTCCATTCATTTGCAGTAAAACTCGCATGAATTGTGTGTTATCGTGTGTCAAGTGTTTCATGGAGAGGTCTCCATCGAAACTTGCTTCCGATGTCGCTGAATAAATACATCCACTTGTCATATCTTGGCTGCTTGGAGGTGTTAATTTGCTTTACAGTATCCGTACAAGCATATGAGAAGACAAAACCATGACAGACTGACAATGGTAAAAGACTTTTTATCAATGTAGATATTTCGTCATGTTTCCACAAAATTTTTTCAAAAATCCTTCCAAATTCCCACTAATTTGTAAATCCTTTTATCCTTCCAATCAACCAAAATTCCCGAAAAAAGGATAAACCCTTCCAATTGGAAGCACTGCTCCATAGGCTTCGAGGAATTTTGAACTGTATTCGTATTTGACAGATTTAATGCAAAATCAAACCATGGACTCTTATCCAGCGATTCTTCTGCATTATTGTCATGATGAATACATAGGCTATAATTTGGCATCAATACAAGAGATTATGCTAAAGCACAGAAGTATTGTAACATTTATTTCCTTGCTGGTGTGGAGCCAGGTGCATACACTGCATTACTAAAAGGTCAGTTGAAATGTACAACCTAATGTAAATCCCACCGGAATCACCAGAACCCTATTTGAATGTACCGTCTAGTTCTGTTGGGATATGCATGACATAAAAGCGATAATAGAAAACGTTGCAGTATAACAGAGTAACCGGCCATCATCATCTGTATCTTGTGTATTTGCTTACAGAACTTTTAAGCCTATATTACATTATATGCAATCTTTCGGAGGAAGCGAATTTCGCCCAAGCGCATTCATGGACAAATTTTGAAGTAGTTTTTTAACGGAATATTTCCTTGGCTGACATGGAAATCATTCCAATTTTTCCACCATTGAATTTTGCGAGCAGAGATCATTTGCAAACTTTCCATATCCAACGTGGCTGCTCAACCCATAAGCATTGACAGGGAGGCAATATTAAATTTAATAAAGGCAGCTGCTGTTGAGAGAAATGAGTAGCTATTATTGTTGCTGCTCCAAGTGACTCAATAAATCAAACAAGTGGTCGGGGGAGAAGGATCAGTGGATTTGTCCACAAGCAAAGAACTGAGTGTTAACGACAGCATTTAATCAACTGAGTTTCGACAAGAAGTCATTGCTTGTGGAACTGAGAAAGTATCCAAGTATTTGGAACAAGAAACATCCGAATCACAAGCAAATAAATACGAGAAGTAATACTTATAAAAGGCTTGCATTAACTTTCAACAAATGTGATGAGTATCAGTATTATAGCAAATATGAGTTGACCTCAAGTATGTTATTGTCAGTCAGCATCAAATTGAAACAGAATATATCTGGTACTAGAAAGGAATTGACACGTTTAGGCTTACCTGGTCTTAGCACACATAGTTCCTCGAAAAAAATAGGAGGCAGTGAATACTCTATAGTGAATTCTCAGACCTGATACAAGTAAATAATACCTTTTTCCTGTCTTGAAAGATTATTCGAGGTACTGGCCCTTAAAATAGATGCAGTGTTTCTTGAGTATGAAATCGTGTAAGAGATAGACAACAAAACTTACTCTAGAAAACCAGCAACCCTTTGACAGCATATTTACTAAAGTGTGATGTAATTCCATTTTGGATTCACTATGGGAAAGGAACAAGGAGTACCATTTTTACTCTGCTGATGTTACACAACTACAGAAAGACCTGTATCACTTACTAACAGGCATTCGACTAAGTGAGGCATAATTCTCTCATTGAAAGTGAATACAGCATTTTCAAAACAAAAAAGGAGTTTTAAGACAAAGACATAATGTCACTAGATTTAACTTTTATAGTTAAATGAGCCAAATGTAAGGCTCTCCCTCTCTTAAACTCGAGAGTCTAAATACGAAAAGCTAAGAAATTAAATCAAGACCGCTTAAATTCGTGAGGCACCTTTACAGACATAAGACGGTTTAGTTTTGGAGTCAGACTTGAACGATTAACGGCAAAATAGGAGTTCTCTGTTGGCAGAAAGAGTTCGTTTTTTCACTTGGACTTTTCCAATAATGCTTTGTTTCTTCATTTTCTCTTTCTTTCTTTTTCCTTACTTGTTTATGATTGGCTAGTTTCGATACATGCCTCATATATAAAAGTTGCCATATACGTATACTTTCCTTTCTGACGATTCATACTCTGAAGAGTGTCAGACAAAAATGCTTTTATGTGTGTTTTCAGCGCAATGTCGCATATTTTTAAGGTGATTTTCAAGTTTTGTACCACAAATAGATAGTTTACATATATACATGCTTTTATAACTGTAAGAGGAAATCTGGAAAACGTGTTATTCAAAGACGGACCAGCAAAAATTGACTTTGTAGTATGTATGTGAAAATAAAAATTAAATTCCTTAACTCGACCAGTAAAATTTTTTGCCAAAGTTGCTTCCTTTCAAT
Organism: Chironex yamaguchii; assembly: GCA_024741275.1. NCBI lineage: Eukaryota > Metazoa > Cnidaria > Cubozoa > Chirodropida > Chirodropidae > Chironex > Chironex yamaguchii. Next base: position 8,454 of record JANTCA010001295.1, read on the forward strand.
TTGTGCCAAACCTTTCTTACGAAATACCTACAGTTTTCATTTCGCATGTCCCCTCTATACAGAGTTCGATTTCTTCAACCCGAATCCTCAAAAGCGGGGTCGAAATTTTTTGAGAGAGATTTAGTGACAAATTTCTACGCTGTCGGACTAAATAGAAGAACATATAACTGCAAATGATCATAGCATTTAGCAAACGCCAGCAGGTCCTCAGTGGCATACCAGACTTAACTGATGATTAGACAATTTATGTACTGGACATCTCCATCATAGTTTGTCCGTACTGCATATGGATAACCCGGTTTAGAACACCTTTAGTCTCTTTCGGGGGTTTAGGACATTACACCTGACAAGAAGGCATCGAGGAATGGACAGGCGCATTTTGAGAGCTATGGTCCACAACCCTCAGCAATAATGATGGGAGCAGGTAAACAAAGGGACGATCAGAGGTTGCCCCACGGCGCTACATTATTGCTAAAGACAGACGAGGGAACCCATTTAAGTAAGAACAATCGAGCACAATGAAACTTGGCGGATGTACTGAAAAATAACCACACAATTGGAAAGCTATAGAATCTTCAAATGTACAACCTTGGATAGCCACGAAGCTTTTTAACTATTTACCAGCCTAACCTACCCAGCTTGCCACCTACCAAAATACTCTGTCATACGTGTGTAGGTACTAACGTACCCATGCGGCGCCCATCCTTCTATGCTCCAACCTTAATCCTACTTACAGTAATCTTACTCTGAATCGTTATTAATGGTGCTTTCATGGAGTTTTCTTTGCTTTTGACAGCATCCTCTTTGTAACAGCGTGTCTTGTCACTTAAGTATTTAGATGAAGAAAAGAATCAGTCACATACGCAGTCAAGTAATTCATCAGAGAAAAAACCTGCGTCTCTATTGTCTGGGCGTTCAAGCAACTTCTCCAACAGTTCACTAGTTCAAGTGAAACAGTTATTTTGAAGTGAGTCGCCCATGGAGATGAATAATCACAGGGTTCATGAGCAAAGAAGTTTGTTGCTATAGAAACCAAACAGACTTTTGTAATTTAAACAGCCACTAGCAAGACTTACAATTTTTAACAAAACAGGTTCAATGTGACTTGAAAAGTGTTTATTTTTTAAGTTGGGGCTTCCTTTACATCTCAGTTTGTGTTTTCGTTGCTAAGTAACAGCGAATAAGCATTTGACTTCCGCCGTTGGCTTTTTCTGCCTCCTTCTTTATCGACTGACCTCAGACAAGAAAATACAGAGGAAACTAGGAGAGGAAGTTTTTAACCGTCATCTTCAAAATTTAGAAGGTATGTCATTTTCCATGTGTATCTTTTTAACTGTTAATACTCAAGTATCTTGGTCACTAACACGACGCTGTAAACAGGAACTTTAAGTTATCCTGCGATTACAACAACAGTAACTTAACTTACAAATAACGAACAAATCTGTTCGGGAAGCAAACAGGTTGCTATCTGATACTGGTTCTCATATCCCAAGTGTGAATACTTGCCACCAAGACAGTGATTATCGTATAATTTCATTGTTTTATAGACTCGTGGCTTTTTAAATGTCCTTATCATGCGACAGATTCTAGCTCAAAGAAAGTAGAAGTTTCAACATTGTTCTGTGGAAAATGTCCGTCTGTTTGCAGCCTGATTTTCGGTTTGGTTTGATCTGACTGAAATTTTAAAAATCAAATCGATTGCCTATGATGGTTTACGTAAAGTTAATCTATTGTTGAGTGGAAAATCACGGAAATCAGCTCTCACTTTAAAAGTGTTGCTTACATCAAAGGCATGAGTCTTGTACGCTAATGTTAACATTTTCACCGTATTAGTGACGGGTAATGCAAACTAGGCACAATTGCCTTGGGTTTTTTCTGCTGCAAAGTCTCGTAAGAGGAAACTTCAAGGGAAACATTAAATCTTAACACGAGAGAACTTAACCGCATGAGTAGTAAATAATATTTTCGCAATGAAGGCAGAACTATTTAGCAGACTGATCGACTCACTCATACAGATATGACAAACGAATTAGCAACGGAGAACATATCACTAACTGTAACCGGGACACACGTCAGCTCTTAACGGATGTTGTAGCAAATTCGGTTATTGTCATAATCATAGCAAGTCTTTCTGCTAAACGATCCATGGTAAGGATTATCGAAGGGATTGGAAAACTCACTGCACGAGGCAAATTTGAAAGGAAGTTGTGGGGATGACTGTTGAAAATTGATCGTTGTTTGCCGTCAGACCAAGAAATCTGAAAATCATTTATCGCCACCTACACACGAATGACATTCTAGAATCTTATTTGTCTGGGCACTCTGAATATGTACATCGTTGTACTTTAATTTACGTTTGAAAGCAGACGTTAATTCTTGTAACTGAAAGTGAATCTCACTTTGGGGTATGATGTCAGATGAATTTTTGGGCTAACATTTGTGTTCTATGCGGCATAAGTGTTAAGTGTGTTACACGGGAAGCTGACAGTTGGGTTCCAAAATCTATTGAAACTGTCGTGGTTTGAAGAGACAGTTGCAAAACGTTGATCACTGGGCTGTAACATTCAAATAGTTCACAAAATTAGTAGCGTAACTGATGCAATCGTTTACTTTGTCACGAACACCCAACGTTTCATCACGCTATATCAACAACATGCAAGTACCTGTCGATTGAAATTGCTGTTGACAATAATACATTGTTTTTCTTGACTCGTTTTGCTTATGGATCGACATTTCCTCTGAATGGCACGGCCCTGTTTTTGAGAACGAAGTTGCGAACTCTTGTCGACAGAACAGTGTTATGTTGTCGCCATAACAACGTGGATATCGGTGGATTTATCCTTTTCGGAAGACTTAACTTCAAATTGAATCATCTTCATATTTACTCAAGCACGCTTTAAATGCGAAGTTATAGCCCGTCTAAAATCAACATTTGTAAAAACTTTTATTGCATAGTAACCGTGTTCTGAATTAAGTAATATGTATCATTAGTCATTGAGCAGAGCGCTTTCGCTAAATAAGGTGATTCCAAATGTACTTTCATTGGTGTTTAGTGTTTATTTTATACACTACGAAAGCTTTCGCTTTAACTGAAGTTGACATCCTAGGTTTATTTCATGTTTTTAAATCAATTTCTTAAAGGCAATCCTCAACACTCACCACCTTTAAAACATGTTTTTCAACTAATACCCAGGTAATGTACACATCAACTACACCCATTCAGCTCCTATCGACGCTCAGAAGTGAACAAGAAAGGTCACATGATATTTGTAATTGTTTAGGTTTACTTGACCACCTTTTCCCGCGTATTATGAAGTATTTTTGTGAAAGAAAATAAGTCAGTATTAAAATAGTCACTGCATTTCATGGTAAGCAGCTTTTTGTAGTAAAAGATAGCATTTTAGATTGGTCGACTTATGTTGTTTACAAGTGTATGTATGACGATATATGACCACTCAAATATCGCGGGGTCTCACAAAACAAATTAAATTTGAGAGTGGTATTTTTGACAAAACTTTTGGACAGGAAAACAGTTGGTTTGTAAAAATGTTGTTTATGAGTCTAAGCCGTGTGATGCTGGTGATTCCAACTCTTAGTATATCACATAGCCACTACATTGCAGCACATAAACCATACTTGGTTTAAATTTAGAGACCATAAACTGCAGTTTGCACCTGATCCGGTTACCTTAATTTTCAAATTGATGTAGATGGAAACACGTCGAATGATCATCGTCTGTCATTCAGGTGTCCCCTGTCGCTGTTCTCTCATTAATTTGTGCTCAAAATTTAAGTCTTGCCATCGTTCAAAGCGAGAGTTCCCCCAGGGGGGGTTATGTGTTGACCCATAGGTTGAGATTTTTTTCAACACAATTGTTGCTATTTGCAAGAACTGCGATAGATGTCAACTGTCCTGACATATACGTTTCTTGTGTGAATTTGTGACTATGACAAGAGAAGCAATTACATGTTGTAAGGAGTCCACTTGATACAGTAAAAGAATAAAAAATGAAATAGCAAAAGAGAATGAAAGCGTGACATCTTGATGTGACAACACATTGTGATTCCTTGCAACTGGCAACTCATGCCACGCGTATGTGATGTGAAGTGACGTGGCGTGCGTTGACCTTGGTTCCATTCCAAATCAAGAGTTTACATCGCTTACCTTTAAAACGGCCATTTTTGTGAAAATGTTGAAAATTTATCCATGCTTGTTATCAAAGATCTTCAGATGTAAGACTGTGTTGTGACTTCGTCTCAGAAATCGTTTTTAAGTGGTTTTATAATGCGATATCCTGATAGCTGAGTCGATCTGGAACGACATACCATTTTCCTTTTGAACGTGAGAGAAAAAGCGTCAGTATTACAGGTACATGAATTCCCTGACAGCACTGATATTGAAAATGAAATGCTTTAAAGGGTAGTTGGTAAAATAGTTTTGCAAACTATTTATAGTTTTCATCACGTGGACTGTGCAGCTAAGTAATGGCAGTAATTAAAAACATTGTTGATGTTGGGGAGCATGTCACTTTTACAACTTCTTTAATAGGAACATTCTTGGATTTTTGTACATACGTACTAAGATCAAGCTAATCGATATCAATGTCTCTTTCATTTTATTTAGCACACAATAAAATGGCACCCAATTTGCTCCAGACATTAACATGCTTTTCCGTATTGATGCTGGTTAAACACGTGGCATCTACATCGGTAGTTATTTCATCAACGGCAAAGGTTTCATACTCTATGAATATAACACAGTCATCATCTGGTTTTCTAAGCTCTGCATCGGCTGGAGGCGTTGGAGGCGTTGTGACTAGTGCCTCGACTATGATGAAAGCTGTAATGTTAACCCCGTCACCGCAGTCATTACAGTCTCAAACAATATCCGTCTCTGCTATTCAAAGTTCTCGTTCAGGAAATGCCGCGACGAGTAGCAATGGAGCTGTAGCCCTTAGTACGATCCCTAGTCCAAGCTTAGGAGGCAGTGCAGTACAGAGTACAACCATTGTCAGTAGTGGCGGTGGTGCCGGTGGTGCCGGTGCTGGTAGCAGTGTTAATCAAACATCTATCAACCCTAATCCATCCTCGAGTTCAGCTCCAGCTTCCTCAACTACCACATCAGGTACACTTTTCTCTTTGACATATTTATTTCCCCCATGTCATCGTTAAGAAACTTTGTCAGTTTGTCAGTGCTTTTCTACAGAAGATGCCAATTTTTGTTGATATTTCTTCTAGCTGAAGTTCATTTGGCCTTTTGACGTGGTCACTTAGGCCCTATCTGGGTTTGTATTGTGAATAGGACAACATAACATCTTGTTGCCATGTGATACATCAAATAATCAATAGTTGCCTACTCTTTTGATAAGGAGCTAACTCTGGAGCTTTGTCCTTGCAAACAATGGCAAAAGTTGCTGTAGTACGTTCTATAAATTCTTTTTTCTGAAGTTGCTGAACCCTCATGTAAAGACTGTGATATCTTTTGTTGAAGTGAATTTTTTCAAATGCTTTGGAGAGCCCTGCGTGTATGAACTTCACTATTCCTTATTACTAGAGGCATTACAATTTTGCGCTAAAAGCATATGAATTTCACACTGTTGCCATGGTTTAAATATTTAAATTATTTTCCTCGTAGGCCCAAAGGCATTCTGTCATGTCAGTGAGCCAACAGACTCACAGTGTAAAGGCACATGTTGTGCCAGTAGTGGACTTACAGCCCTGAAGAACGCGAACATCACACTGACGTGCACAAATTCAAATGGAACTCAAAACACAGTTACCACAGCATGTCATGTTTGCCACTCAAAGTGCAGCAAAGATAGTAAGTGATTTATATCGTCAAGGAACGGAGAAATAAAATTACCTTGCACACAAAATAGATGTCATAATGATCAATAGGGTCAGCATGAGTAGGCATTTTGTAACCAAACTTTAAGAATATAACCAGCCTCTATGTCTTAAAATCACTTCGATCACTAGACATTCATAGCTACGACAGTCTCTCGTATACCAAGGCATCTAATTTCTTTGTAGCCTGTTTTAAGTTTCTACGAACACAGACATTTTCATGCAAATAAATCACACCGAAAAATTGCTTTCTTGCCATTATGTGTCGCGTACGTTTGCTAGGAAGTTAGGAGATCTGGTGTCAAAGGACTGAAGGCGCCTCGCAATTCGCGCTGTAGCAACACAATCTTGGATCGATGCTTACTGACCTTACTTGGATCTTTATTGACCCAAAGTCGAATCTGCCGTCAGCTTCTTCCATTTCGATACACCATAAAAGGGTTTTTTCACGACTAAGTTGATTATTTGATTATAGGTGTTTTTGCTGACACAATTTCTTTGCAAGAATGTACCAAAGATAAATACTTGAAAATATTTTTAACGCGTACGGATTGATATCCATTCGTTTTTCGGAACATAATTCTTGTTGTGAGAGGAGGGAGGCATTGAAAATGCTATGGCCCTGTCCTGTCACCTGAAATCACTTTTGACTTGCTTATGAAAAATGACTATGGATCGTACTCCACAAGGATTTGCAAGTGGCGTTGCAAAGTTCACGAAACGAGTATCAGGAGGCGAAATGGCTTTAGTTGCGCTGAAAGGGTCTTGAGACAAGCAACCTAAATTTTACAAAGATGTCTAGACAACGAAGCTTTTACTGCTGTACAGAACAGTATCTCTTAGATTAAGCCTATCATATTGGGAAAGACTTCATTATTTGTCACGAATTTATTAAATTTCCCGGTGCTTTTGACAAACTCTAGCTTTCCTTCCTTTAAGACAAATTGTCTTGATCACGAATTCTTTACAATTTTACCTATCTCACCAAGTTATTGTTTTTAATTCTAGAAACTACGTAATTAGCAAACCTTTTGTAGCTTGTTATTTTATGTTCGTCTCCTTACCAACTAGGTGGAGCAAACTTTGTACATCTGAGTTCTCTGGCAGCAGTCCTGTCCACATTGGCTTACATGTAAGTCCAACGTTTTCTCTGTACACATTAAATCGATTGTTGTTATAATAGGAAACAAGGCTTCGCTTGAACATATGTTTTGTTTATTAGTTTAATAGCGTATTCGACAAAACATTGTTGTAACACGATTTCAGCAGCCGTCAACTGAAGAAAAGAAATTTTGGAAACTAGAGTTAAAGATACTACATAATCGAATAAGATACTCTGCTTTCGATGGCGGCTGGAAAATTGCAACTCCTACATCGTGTGCTCTGAACTTAAGCCATAGTTTTTTTTCTTGGCTGCTAGGCTGTTGAACACAAAGGGTTCTTGCTAAAAGTAAGCTGTGAAGTCACGTTTATCTCAGTGCTATAGACGGGAAAATATATGAACAATCCTACAGAAACTTGCTTGTGGCACTGACTATGCGCAAAAGATGGATATAGAAGTATTGGGTTATCTTGTTGCAGTGCAGTGTTAAATCGTGTGTGCTGGTTCACTTGATAGACGTATCTCATAAAACAATGCATGAACTTGGGCATGATAAAGTCGAGCAAGTGCGATTCGTATTAGCACCAGTTACCAAATGTAGAAGTGTTCATAATTTAAAAGGAAATTTTATTTCTTAAGAAAGAAAACTGTTGATCTATCCTTAAATTTTTTGTGTAACATATCACGTTACTCAAAGGTATGGAGCAGAATTTGTAATCAATGTATTGTATCTTAATCCCATTGTATGTCTTCATTTGTTTTCAGTGTTACTACAAATGTCTAAGGATACAAAGGAAACATTCGAAGTTCGCCTATCTGCTTGAACTTCCAGTAAGTGAAGAAAATTCGCCTTGTGTACAGAGCTGTAGGCCACGTTAAACCCTTACTTGGCCAAAGATTGTAAAACATTTAATGTAACACATACTGTAAGCTACACTAGCATTTGATCCGTAACCTGTTAGTCTAATTCATATTATTTGGATTCTAGTACATGTTACTAAGAAGCATTTAAAGTCAAATCAGGGTCTACAACCTTCTAGGAGTTAAGACAGTGATATTAGTTTTAGATAGAACATCGTTAGACGTGCTCATGTGGTAGTATTCGGTACTTGGAATATACAACTCGAAATGGATAAGTTCTTATTAGTGACGTCATTACACATCTCTTGTAGCTAATATTCATTCAGGTACGAAATCGTGTGGTGTAGACAGTGCCCAAAAGAATTTCAGGCTACCTGAGCAGTTCTTTAGCCTTACGGGTTTCTGCTATTTCCGGCAATGGGATGCAGAATCGCTTTATGGACGCATCAAGAAAATTATTGATGATCTTCTAGAGGGAAAAAGTCCTGGTCTGGACCTCAAGTAAAAAATTACACTTATGCCTCGTCAGTTCTGGTGGAAAGCTAGACAATTGCTAAGATATTATAACCTACGGCAAGTAGTATAGTGTAAAGGGGACATAGATTGTTGTAATAATTAACTTATGATTTTTTCGTAACCGGATTTCTTGCATCAACTTTAAATCCGGTAAGTGGTGTAAAATTTCTTACTAGTTTTGTATGAATAGATCACCTTTTGCTCATTGTACCAGGATTGGATAAATCTGATTCTTGTAAATCTGAAAAGCTTCAAGCGTCGTAACAACAGGGAGCCATTCTGTCAAAGGAGCGGATCCAGATTGGATCGATGAGACTGTTGATATCCCGATGTACTCCCTCCTGTACGCAGAGGCACTGGATTATATCGTTTCCTTCCGTACGTTTTAAGCGCCCTAGCGCATGTCTAAAAATAATTTTCAGTAAATTGGATAACATGTAAAAATAGCTTAGAGACCTTGAAGTGGACAGTATGAGTAGGTATGGTACAGGACCCACAAATTTTTTGAAGGTTGGTTAAATATTGAAAATGGCACATTTTGCGGCATTTCGATTTTAATGTTTTAGCTCGTCGAAAGAGGCCTTCATGGCGCCCCTTAATGTCTTATAAACGTGGGTACTTTTGCTTAAAACTTGTCAACCTGTCATGTTTTAAGCAGAGTTTGCATGTCAATATTATTTCGTTATGTGACAACGAAGTTACTATAGAGTGTTCCGTCATTTAAGATGTAGATATTGCCAAACAATGACGACCATAGATATAGCGACCATAATGACTAACCATTCCGATACAATGGCAACGTTCTCAGCCAAGAAAAGGGTGGATTTGTGTTGCAATGTTCATTTTACGCAGAATTGTACCACCGTAAAGGACCATCCCTCTAAAAGCATCAAATACGTCGCATAGAAATATCTTACTGCGAAACTTGGTCAAACGCTAACCCATAGACCACAATCCAAACCGTTGCCCGTCATCAGTCATACAATCATCCTGATCTCATGATCCGCCACTGTGTAACTGATGTAACCTCTGATATAGAAGTAGTTACGAGAGTATTTTTGTAATCCGTTATACTAGTATGATCCTGTAGACAGGCAACAAAGATGCTTTAGATTGACTCGTGTAGAATGTGACAAGCAGAAGTGGATAAAAAATATATTTATCGATCACGACTTACCTCCATGTTAAGCAAAATGCTGGAAAGTCGTAGTACATATACTGTAACTTTTGGACATGCATGTATAGCATGATGCTTATTACCCCAGGAAAACTACTTTTCATCTTGTGAATATGGAACTCCTAGCATTTTGCATGCCAATACTGGTTTCCTGGAAACAGATGAATTTTATTACAAGTAGACTTGCTTCATATGTAAAGCCTCTGTGATTTTTGTTCAAGCCACATTTGGTAAGAAGATGGAGTTTAGACTTGGGTTCCCGATGAAGAGTTGTTATTTTTGGATCTCGCTTAGGTTGTAAATGTTGTACTTAATATGAAACTTTTCTTAAACAATTACATGGTCAATTGTAAGTATTTACACCGAAGTTTTGAATTTCGGTTTTTCGTTGTAATCATGTTACGGTTTACTAATCATGCACATGGGTAATAAACGATGAGGTGCAAGATCAGATTATGTCGTCACTAAAGGTTTCACAAGAAATGAATTTATTTGTTCTGTATTTATGATATTTAGTCGGGACTGAATTTGGCGTGTCCTGTGATTCTGATCAATAGAAGACGTTAAATAATGTTATTATGATTTGATCTAGCCAATAGCGGTTTCGTTAAAAACAGACAAGCGAGACCACTAGATGATATGGTACAATGATTATTGGCACGTTCATCCTGAATAAAGCACTGGCAAATCATTGACAACAGAGTTAGAAACATTCACCTCCGCTTGGACAACTCAGCCTCAGTGCTTACCATGTTGGATAAGTATTGTCGTGGTGAGGACTGACTGCGAACTTGTCCGGGCACAAGTTACATGATATTGGAGTAGTTCTGCAGAGCACCTGTACTGCTAAGCAATGCATAGCAAAGTTTCAGTCTAAAGTAGACAGGTTTGTTGTATGTAATGAACACAAGTATAATTGTGACCTCCAGATATTAGAACCCAGTTCTCGCGACTACAAATCCGACGCCTTTCCTACCTAACTTAAAGCTGCTTGAGTTTTAAGTTAGATAGGAAACTTGCTTTCAGAGGTTTCAGGAATGGTTTGTGACCTCTAATTTAAATGGCCAGTAGGTTCAACAAGCTCCGTAATCGAAGAAAAGAGCATGGTCTGTCAAGCTAATGCTGCTATATTTTCAATTTTTTTATAAAGTGAAGGTTTGTTCGCAAAAATAGGTGTTACTTTGTGCTTTAAGGCAAGCAGAATGGCGTCAGATTTCCTTTTACTTCCGACAAATATGTGGTTGTTCGGTCATCTATGGCGCTGTGCTGGTCGATGACCAACCACGCTAAGTTGGTGACCTAATAGAAAGTATTCACTTTTTCGTTCCTTATGGCTCTTTATTACTCGTTATTGCCATCTGTCGTACGCATTGGGAGAAAAGAGGGTAAGATGATTAATGTTCTCTTTCTTGGCTTTTGTTGCCACAAGGGGGAAAGCTAAACACGATTTGATTCGTGCGCGGTTGGGACGGATAAGTGATTTGTGTCTTCCTTGCGTATATTACTGTGTTTGTTTGAAGTCCAAAGGACTAAGCGAAGGCTATTGACTGTCCATTAATTGCCAAGTTTTTGCAATAAATTCAAGGAAAACGGATGGAAGATAAACAAGAAGACATAAACACAGTTATTTCTACCTTTTAGAACAACTGCTGCAGTTGGAAAAATATTTACCAATACATCTGCTTCTTTATGTAAGTTTAAGATATTTCCTCTGGCACCGAAGATTTTTCCAACAGGATTTATGCCATGTGTGTACTTGTCCCTAATTTGGTTTTTCTACTTGAAATAATTGTTCTTAGAAACAGAATGTGACTTTGTCAGAGTAACGTCTGACAATTTTGTTTAAGTTAACGCGATAAAAAATGGACCAACTCACAAGCTAATTGACATTTTGTACTGCTATATAAAGATTTCCGCTTCTTCGGAAGAGCAGAATTTTGCAAAAGAGACTGTTGATGATGGACTTTGATTATACGTAAGTGTCAATGCATTTAGACTTGTGCTTTTTCGGTTTGTCTGAAGGATCAGGTGTCACTATTTCGTATATTCCGAATAGGTAATTGCTGCCTGTTTTCGTGTAAAGGAGACTATTCGGTCACATGACGAAAGCTTTGCAATTAGAGAACTCGATGGTGAGTAGTTTTATTTCTAAACAGTGCGGAACAATTACAAAAAATTGTAATTAACTGGTTATATACTAGGCCCACGAAACTTCAATATCGTGTAGCGGAGATCCACTTACTGGCGGTGTACATTTGGAAAAGAATACTTTTTGGTACACTCGGCAACGTGCTTATATCATATGGAAACCCTTCCGGAAAACTTCCTCTGCATTGTCCAAATGTAAGTCCCACCAAGAACATTAGAATTATTGGCACCAAAGTTAAGTGTCAGAGAACCTTTAATTGCTTACATATTGACGTTTCTCCTAACTTTTGTTTCGTTTCCGTTGCCTTCGACGGGTAGTTTGTGTATTCCCTCACTTGGGCTCCTATAACGGTATGAGGTGGGAATTGGACGTTGCGTAATTCAAAGTTTCCAAATGGTGAGAAAAAACTACAACAGTATCAGTACTTCAATTGTTTGTATTTAAGCGTGACTTTTCAATCTGTTTCAGTCATGATCAAACACCTTTGTCCACCTTGAGGTAGTTGTGAACTTTAATTTATTATTTGAAATGATAAAAAACGCAAGATGCCTTTAGCCTAATTAAAAATAGAATATTGGTGGACGCTTGCCTCTATATCTACATAACATGTGGTTACCTCCAATTCTCTTCCACCTTTGTTCCTTACCTTAACTTCAATTATGTATTTATTTTGGTAATTAGCTTGTGGTTTCCTTACTATTAAAATATAATATATCTGAACCGCAATGGACATGACTGAATTTGAAATTAAATACTCAGCATTAATATGCAGCCATCATAAACATGCTATCCTCTGCACACTATGTTAGTCAATATGTAAGCTGCTTGGCAAGAGTTGAAAAAAAGCAATTGTTATTTCTTCTTGTGATACTTCTGGAGTCTTTCTCGGTCTCAAAGAAAAGGGTTTTAAGTCAGTGTTGTTCCTACTCATGAATAGGGAATGACTTTTGTGTTCTTCCAAACTTCCCTTCATGGCTTTCAAAAGTGTTGTAAATCTTTAAAGATGCTTTTTCAAAAGCTGTGCTACGGACTATCCAGTCCTTGCCATGAATCAGTGTCTCCTTTTCTTCTTTAATGAGTCTTTAATGAATCGGCCCCTGCCGAAGCACAGTTTTTGCCTAGCCATCTTGGTAATTTTGTTTCATTCGACGCTGTCGGTGATTTCCTTTTTAACAAAATTCTTGGTATCCTCCTTAATCCAGCATCTTATGGCCTACCGGATTTCTGCATTTTTTTATATTTCTTTTTAACAGAAGGGGCTACTTAGTTTCTTCGTGAGCTAATAAACGGAGGGTTGATTAACATAAGGTGTGGGAAATATTCTTGATTAGCATGCTTGATATGTTTGAAGTCTGAATAGCATTCTCAAACTACTTTTAGCTACAAATTCCTCTCAAGCCGCTTTATTTGCGTGCATTTTCCTCTTTGTAATTTACCTGGCCAGATGTACCTTATGCCTGAGCATCATATTCCAACTTGCATTTCGTACGCAGCTGTCCCAGCACATCTTTTTATTCTAAAGTATACATTCCTCTTTTAGCAAGTGAAATCATTCTTCCACCCATGGCAACTTTTTTTGTGAAATTAATTACAACTAAAAATAAACATTTAAAAGTATGAATGCAATATAATTATATGTTTTTGAATAAACAAAATGTAAAAATTCCCCTAACATATACATGACATAGGGGCTTTGTCACTTTGATAGACTAAAATTAATAAAAAGGGGTTCGTAATAAAATCTAAAAACTAATAAGCCTCTCCCTCTTGTATCAAGCACCCAAGAATACTTGTTATACCGTCAAAACTGGAATCGCTTGAATGGGTCATTCTGATTGAGCATCTGGACATTTTTTATCTTTACAAATTTACTTTTGTATATGGGACACATTTTGATAGCCAATGGGACGTGATGGCAAATGCAACTACTTTAACATTGTAACATTTGTTTGATGGTTAAATTTTCACCCAAAAGAGTTGCAAAATTGGGACGAAGAGACGTTCTTACAGGACGCCTCAATGGCATCTCGACTTCCTGGCTGATCTTCTACAAACGCAGTCACATCACCTAATTGATAATTTAGAGTCCACAAAGTATATTAAGTTATCGCAAGTCAGGACAAGATACTGACTTGCTGGTTATTTTGCCTGAAGTTAAATTATGAAAATAATGCAAGGCAAACAAAAAATATCAACAAATTCCTCTTTGTTCTCGCAAAATAGCAGTTCCGACATCACAAGGGAATCCACATTAAAACGAACAACAAATAACGTAGCATAATTTGATGTTTCAAGAAAAAATTTCAACGTCAATTTCTAAGATTGTGTTGAAAAAGTCTCTTACTTTACCTCACCTTACCTTACCTTGACATCCACGTGGATTTGGCAACGATAGAATGTCATTAGTCTCTATCGCAGGCCAATTGCAAATGTTCTGCTTGTCCAAGATGTCTACCTGCTGCTTTTGTTACGCCATCCATAAATTTATCTCTGTCTTCCTTTTGCTGCATTTCTTTTCTCCATTCCTCTCGACACCACAACCTCCGTTTCCCTCTTTTTCATCAAATGTCGCGAAAAGCCCATTTAAAGTCTGTTGCAGTTTCTTTTCAGAATCCATCAGCAGCACTGTATCGTCAGTATACCTGCTGTAACTTTCTATGTTGATATCTTCAAGCTCGTGCAGTTCTCTTAGAATTACCTCTTCATACAGATTAAACAGTTCAGGGGACACAACACAACTCTGTCGCACTCCTCTTTTTGTGTCTTCTTACTCTGTTACTTCTACCTGCGGTCTGGTGGCGAATTTCTTATTCCAGTATAGGTTTCTTATAAATCTAAATCTTTGCCCATCAGTATCTAATTTCATTAACATCTTCATTAGTTCATCATGTCAAAATTTATCAAATACTTCCTCAAAAGCTATTAAAAATACATTTCCATGTTTTTTAATCATTCTTTTAACAATTTTTCTCAAAATAAATTTGCATTAGTTGTTCCTTTCCTTCAAAAAACTATACTGCTTCCATGATACTTGTTTCTCACCATTTTCTTTATTCTTTTCATTTAGGCTTTCGAATGCCTAAATCTGTTGCTTAGTGACGGATTTTTAAGTCATTTAAGAATTGGAATTGGGATATTTTAAAGTGTATGGAGGGGGAGGGGAGAGAAGGGAGCTATTTGGTCACAAGATGTAGCAATGCCAATATACAAGATAAAACATAGTGAAGGATACCTAAGAAACTCAGAGTTTTATTACTGCTCCGATAAGCATTTACCTTGATTGAATATGTTTAACAACTTTACTGGATCACTGATCTTAGAAACAACTACACATAATAAAAGTTGCCAACTTTATTATTTCTCTTTTCTGTGAAATAAAAACTTTCTGTGAAACGTCTGCTCAAATTTAAGGCTATTTGAACAACTAGCGACAATTCGATTCATGAGATGTCAATTCTTCTTATAAGTAAATGGGCGTTTTCTTGTGACATAGTGGGCAGGACCGCAGAAAAGTTTTTCCTCGACTGCCTCATTCCCCTTCTGAAAATATCCTGTGTACGGCCATGTATAGAACCTTTTCTAGTCGTACCTGTACTGAAATACTACCAATGATTAATTTCTTTACTTCACCCCCTCTCATCGATTTGGTATCTGAAATTTTCCTTTCAAGATGTGGTATTAGTGTTTCCACGATTTCGGAGGCCTAATGTCTCTACCATCTTGTTTCCTCTGTTACTCTTGTATCACGTGACCTTGTGTAGTGCCCGGCTAAGGCTGTGTGTAAACTGCAGAGCACGTTGGGCTTACGGAGAGGGCCCATTAGCTTACGATCGTTTACATGTTACAAAGAAATCCGTACTAGTTAGAAGGGACGCGCAGAGATTGTTTGAATTAGCAAAAAGAAGGAAAAGAAGTAACAGAAACTCAATTTGATAAATTTATTAATAACCACAAGGCTATGGTCACCATTATTCGAGAACCCTGGGCACCAAAGGAGGTGGGAGAAGTGTTCTATACTTTATCAGTTCAACAGGAAAAACAAATGTGCACGTTCAAAACAGTTGCAGCCTAACATTGAGTACATCGTCGGTTTTCGTCCTCATAACCTAATTGCAATACGAAGAGTTTAGATCTGATGGTGATTTTCCTCTGATTTTTGAGAATTGTGAGGAGGAATTTGGTATGAAAAATCTAGATGAACACATTTTAAAACCAAATCCTTGATGCACACAGGTCGTGATAGATATCTGTCAATATGAAAGACTAATCTAGGAGACTAATAAGTAAGGGCACTTAGATCACATCGGTAAGGATGTCAACAGAGACTGCTCGTGAAATCGAGAGGCAGCGATTGCTACAGGGATTACTGGATGCAGTCAAGCAGGTATTTCGTTCACTCAGCCCTTTAACAGACATTATTGAGTTATGCTCTGAGTCTAAATATAGAAGATTAAATGTGTACAATACAAATAACGTGCCCGTTAATAGGGCAATTGGCCGATTAATAGTAACCATTTCATACCTTTTGATAGCAATGTCTTTTGTAAGTTTATTACAAACTTATGAGGTATTATCGTGCATATGCTGCGTCGTAATCTGAGGTGCGAACTTTGACATTTATGATTCGATAAGTATAGGATATCAAAAGTTTTAAAGATAGAAACATGTTGAAATGAAGATAGTACTATCAGTACTAAGATCTGTAGTGGAGTGGCTTTTGAAAGGGAAGGTGTCATGTTCTATGTAATTTATTTGGTACCCCAAAAAATCAAAGGAAAATTCGAGAGTAACAGTTGAAGAGGGCACAGCTAGAACAGAGTTTAATATAGTTGGAGTGATTTTTACTAATGCATAACGGTTGGATCAACTCACCCAGGAAGGATTGATACCTATGTGGAAAAAGCAAGTAGCCAAATGAAAGTGAGGTTCCATTCCTTATTTGTCACATGATTACTGAAAATCACATTTCGCATTTTACTAATAGGTTTGGTCCCCTTAGTGCCTTTTTGATGTTGTTGAAGTTTCTGTTAAACTAGGGCAACAGGATATGCGCATTTGTTCCGAATTTGTTTTAACAAAGTTCTCAGGGAGAAGATATGTAGTTTTAATTCGTAAACTGTAGAAAGTCGTCGCATGGAAGCAAAATACATGGAAATTTCATTCATCATTTTCTTGCGTGAATAAAACTGGGGCTGTCTAATTTATTTATTTTTATTCAATATGTATGAGATAAATTAATATTTAAAATTCCACTTTGTAAGTGCCTGAATTCTATTGAATCTAGGAAAATTATCCAAGGGAGCTAGCCTAGGTAGAGAAACAGAGATCTAAATTCACCATATTTTAGTAAAGATTTCCTTAAATTAAAAAGTAAAAGTCAATGATGTAATAATGTGTGTTTTGTTGTAGTTAGTTTGTATCATTTGTCAAGGATCTACTTTGGACTAATTTCTGCTGTGACACTTATGCTAATGAGGATGTACAGCAATTAAATTGCATATTTGCAGCATGACTTGGTCTTTAAATATTAGATCCAGTTGTTTTCTGTAAGAGCCAGGTATGTTTCTTTAAGACTAAGTCTTTCTAATTCAGCTGGATTTTTAGGGCAACTTTATTTTGCTTGATGAGGGTGTCATTTACTACCAAAACGTTAGATTGTGAGAGGACAATGACTTTGAGAAGATACTATTTATTGTCAAAGTCACTATTTGACTTGAAATCAAGAATTAAATAATATGCAATTACAAATTGATTTCTATCTTTGCAGTGTCAAAAGAGTTACGGTGGAAGGTCTGAACTGGCAACAGAGACAAATGACAGGTATATGCTCGACAGTAAAATTTATAAGATTAATTTCTTTATTGCTTCCAATTTTAAGCACAGTGGATTATTAAACTTATTCCAAGTGATAATCTGCCCTCTTAGTCGGCAATAGTGTATCTTAGCAGTGGCATGGTGTGCTCAGATAGTCAGAACTTGTAATTATAAGGAAAAGAATATTTAAAAGTGTATATATTACATTTTGTTACCCGGCTGAACTTTAGAAGTTTTCATTTTGTGAAGATGTGACAAATTAGCACTGGCTGTGTCTTGAGTAACAAGACTCAGCTTCTCTCATATATTTTGCTTTGCTTGGAGAATTTTACATGCAGGCAGACAGGATGGCCTTTTATATAAAGTAGAGTAAATTGCTTAAGTGTATTATAGTTATTGGAAATTAATGAACACTTTTCATGAATACTTGAAGCCAAATGCTTCAACCAGAAATTGTTCAAGGTTTTTCAAACATTCATACCCATAGTAAGTTTTCTAGGACTTTGCATAATTTTGTTGTCATAATTCTTGTCCTCATTTGAGTAGTTTAGGTACAAATATAGCTCAAAATATAGAACCAACATTACTGTCAACAGCAACTAAGAATAGAATATTCTCATGTGTTTGGTTAGGGATGTCTTTTGCAAGCAAGATTTTGGTGTCTAATCTAGTTCTTACTAGTGACTGTGAGTCCTTATATTGCAGTCAGTCTTTCATAAAAGTGAAATGTGCTGGGTCTCCATTAGTGAGTGTACAGGACATACTTTACGCGATCGAAAACCAACATAAACCAGAAATTTGAAGTACATGGACAAATGGAGTTCAGCAAATATGCGAGTTTTTGGCAACACAAGGGAGTATAACACTGTGTGGTTTGATTGTATTACAACTGTATTATGGCTTTAACTTACCACAAGTAAGAGATAAGTTATCGTGAAGTACATGCACAATATAATTGAAATAAGATGAGATGTAACCAAATACAATCAGAAGGGTAATTAGTATTATTACTTACATTGACTTAGTCCCATAATGGTATTACCATGGCAATGGCATCAGTTAAGCAGTGAGCTTTGCTAACTGTTGCAGTTATCTGCAAATCCTAAACTTTAAATGTATATTTATTTACAAATGATATTTTCTTAATTGCTCAAATAAAGTCATTATACTCTATAAGGTCACTAAGCATAATTTTAATCTTAATTTTAGATATGGAAATATAATAAGATAATCAAAATTTATCAGAATATAGTACTTCCAAGTCTACTACTCAAATCATTCATGTTTGGGATATACGTTCACTATCAATTTGCAATTAACCTGAACAGGGCATTGGCATTTCTACAAAGATATTGATGATTTCAACTGATGACAGAGGTATTTTCTGTCCTCCCACACATCATTGGTTCTGCTCAGAGTCAAAAATTTGACCTTTTCTAAACACCTGTGTTCAAAACTAAGGAAGTCCTATATGCCTGAATTTGCCTTAAAATGCCAAAATAGGACATACAGTTAATTCTTTGTCTGTAAAGATCAAACAGAGCCAAGAATAGTGCAAGTTAGTGGAGTGGTTGATGTATCTGGGTTCACACTCTTTGATGAAGCTTTGTGTCCCAGAATAGAGTTGAATTGGAAGATGGTGCTCATTTAAAGGATGCAAGGAAGAGAGTGTTTTCAGACCATAGAAAAAGAGAGAGAAAACTGATTTGGATCATGATGTTCATTAAATGATTGGTTTTTGAAGGCAATGAATCTCTAGTTGACTGGGATAATATGGCAAGCTCTGGAATGTCTGAATCTAAGCTGCTTCGGCAGTGGAGGACGATGAGCCGGAAATTGATTGAATAATACAGAGAGTAGTCTGATAAAATGGTCTGCTAATTGAGTTGAGTTATCTAGAATAAATACCTAATTAATAAAAAGTTTATTTGTTTATTTCCTTCTCCTCTACCTTTTTTGTATTCAAAGTAAGAAGTAGCTCATCAAGAAACTGTAATGGTTGCCCTCTGCAAAAGTGTGCGACTTCTCTCATTTCAAATGTGGGAGTCATTGAATTCTTCAAGTAATTGGAATTAGGAATTTTGGAGTCACACAACTTCCTAAGATATCTGAAACTTCTAGTATTGGCCATTTATGCATTATAAGACTTTATCAAAACCCTGTATGTGGTCTGTATTACAAATAGATGTAGGACATTTAAGTGTTTAACCTTACATGGCTGTGATTGGTGTGCATATTGTTATTTTTCCTGAAACCTTGGAATACAATTTATTGTATCTACTGAGACAGTATGATCCTCAAGCTGCTGTTTTTATTTCACCAGGCTGACAAATTATTATTTTTATTTTGGAGAGCATGGTGGCATTTTAAAGCAAATTAAGCACAACTGAAAAAACACGGCTGTTATACTCAAGTCAGCCTACAATTTTTGGACCTTTTAATCTTCTGTTTTAGTGTGACAAATCTATTGTTACAGTTTGAAGTTGCCCTCCTGCATGGTCTTAAAAGAGGAAAAATGTGGGGTGCTATTACCTCACTGTCTGAACCTTTAAGGTGAGTGCTTCTATTAAGAACGTTTAGTATATTTATGTTATTGTTAGGTGATCTGATATCTTTATTCATAATAGTGTAGCTTAAGATAAAAATAAGCTAATGACAAGTCACCCGTGTGTCAAAGGCAAGTAAATATTGCAAGGACATTGAGCTTTATAGGGATACACTTTTTATATATTGAGCATTCACAAAAAATGTTCCTGAATAACGTAGAAACATTTCCAAGTGACGTTTGCAAGCTTGAATAGATAAAGAAACAAAATGTTGTTGCAAAATGGAACAAAATTGAAACAAGATTAACACCCAAGAAAACTAAACAGTTGTAGTGTTCATCTTAGGTAATACAAGCATATTATTCCCTTGTTGGTTGCTTCCCAATTGTATAGGATTACCTTCATTATCATTCTTGTAAGCTGGACAAAACTGTACCTATCCTATTAATAACCAAACTAGAACTCAGTACCTACAGAACTGGGTCCTAGTATGGTTATTAATAGGATGTGATAAATACACAACCCATTATGCTTCACTAGATGGTTGCCAGAGACATGTGCTGTAGGAAGACAGGATCTGTCCTTTGAAGTAATTGATGTTGCCAATTGTCATATATTTGTTTGATAGAGATATATACACTTTGTTTACCAGTGTGCCAATCAGAAGCTTTGAAATTTTCCCCAATGCTGGTGGAATTTGTTTGGATACTCAATTGGAGAGCTTCTGCCTTATGTTAACTAGATTGCACTAGCCTGGCATTGCTAGTAGCAGGTTAAAGCATAGGGAATACAATTGAAGCCAAAATAATCTTGTAGGTAAATTTCTTGTACAAAAATCTGTATGGGGATTGTCATCCTCAAAGTATGCATGCAACAATAAAAGATGACCACATATTTATAGAATTTTACATTGAATTCAGTTAATCATGTGTACTAAATGGTAATCAGTAGTTGTAGTTGATGTATGTCGTGTATATAGGATGGGTGATAGATTGTGTAGTGTATGTAAGTAAGTATTTTTACATTCTGGTGTATGGCATGTGTGCCAGCTAGTATGGCTGGTGATAAAGAGATTTTAAAGAATGTTGTGGATGTTGTGAATGGTGCTGTGGATGAGGTGAACCCATACTGGTCTGTCATGTCTGCATCCATGGTTTGAGGAAGATAGGTCCATAGGAATCAAGGTTCTGAAGTAAATGAAGTGATTTTTAACTAGGATACCTTTGACTGGATGATCATTGTTGACCAGATGTGTGGTCAAGTCTATTGTCTGTCAAGTCTCTTTTTTACTGTCTAAACATATTATACTAGACATGACATTTCACCTTTTAGCTGAGAGTAACTAGAAATGCCAGCTTGTGCCCATACTTGTTTTAATTGTTTTAATCGATTCCCCAACAAATGCATTGCACTTTACATCTGCCAGTTAACCATGTGTTAACCAAGCCAACAAGTTCTTCTCCAATTTTTAACCTTTTTGCATATGTGCTTTTTCCCACTTTCTTATTGTTCTATCATTTCAGTTTGATACATGATGACACAATGTTTGTCAATAATAAGTTCCACAAATTCAAGTTCGGCTAGAACATGACTCATCATTAATGTGAAGTTCTTCCCAGTCCCTTCCCCTCCCCAGCAGCTTGCCAGCCCTTTGGAGTATAGTTACCATAACTGTAGAACTATAGACTTAATCATGCTTTAATTGTATTTGTAATGTTGTGTGCAAACTGTCTTTTATGCAAAAATTACTCCAATAGCCTTTACGTTGGCTCATTACAACATTCAAGTGGGTTTGTAAGACCAATGAACATAGGCTTTTTATTTCTTTACCAACCTCTCTTCACATCAGAAATATTATTTCAGTTAACCCTACAAACTCTTCAAAAGCTCACTTTTTTAATTGGCAGGCAAGTGACTGGAAAAGTTTTAAACAATTTACCTGATATTGAGCCAAGTGAGTAATCAGTTAATAAAGAGTTTAGTTTAAGAACCTAATTGTTTGCTAGTCATCATTGTGAATTTCACTGTGAACATTACAATTATGCCATTATCAACATTGTGGAATGACTAATTTTATTTCATAGCAATCCATCAGAGTAATAACTAAAGTAATTCTGAGTTTGGTTTTGATTGATTGATTTTGGGGATATAATTTTCATGACTATTATTTTAAAGTTTGGTGGTATGCCAGTGGCCTTCATCTTGATTAGTCTGAGGAGGTTTTGTCTGACTCTTTAAGGTTGTTTTGCTTTACTTCCTCATAGCTAGAATGTCTGCTGTGCTGGTATGAATGGCCTACTGCATAGTTAGTCATTACAAAATCTTAAATTTAGTTAGGAATGCCAACGGCCACAACCACTATGTCAATGATATGCACATGTGAGTTAATCCCTAATTTATTGAAGCCCTGTTGCTGGAAAAATTATAAGAATTCTTAGTGCTACTGTTTTTGTGGATTACTATCACTTTAACATGATAAAAGTTGAAAGATTAGACTTCCTAATCTAATTGCAAAAGATGTGCTGAGATGAAACAGTAGTCTACTATTATACTATACATCAAATAGGCTGAAAATGTTAGGGACATGGACATACGTGATTTTTAAATCTGTGTTATAAATTAGTTCTCTGAAAATGATGAAAGTGAAAATATTTTATGAGTTCAAGTCATGTCTCTTTCTCTAAGAATGATTAGCCAGGATATTATGCTCCCTGTTTGATTTTGCATAGTGATAGTAGTGATCCCACAACAATATTGTAGACCAGTTAGATATACTTCATAATTCTAGTGGATAGAAGCCAATGCTGGGTGCATGAAAATTGATGAAGTGATTGTGTTTTGTTGGTTGGAATTGAATGAATTCCCGCGTTACAAGTGTGATGCCAAATTAAAAAGATGAGGTTCCATGGGATCTCAATTTGCTATATCGAAGAACTGAGTCCTATAACACAGAGCAGAACTTATTGTGTTTTTGGTTCTCAATATTCAGATTTTTTTATTGTGCACAATAAACCAATTTGTATTTCCAATCAATTAATTATTTTTTAGCTTTTTGGCCATTCATCAGAGATTATCTGGGAATTCTTGAAGTGCAGAGGTTCTTATCTCTTTATCATGTGAATACTGATTCAGGTCGAGGTATGCTGACAGAGTGTTTGTAAAGTTGCATTGTCTGATTACATTATTAGCTCACAATTGTGAATTAGTCAATTTTTAGTGGATTTTTTGACACATTACAAAAATTATTCACTAAGTTTATTGTTAGATCCAAATTGTATATATGTACCAGAATAAAATGTAAACGAACGTAGGTGTGAACTGTAAATTCGAGCATAGATGAAATATTTGGGTTGGATTATGTAGATTAGCGATAGGTGTTCAATGACCCCTGTATTTTTGAATGCAGAATCTTGTATCTTAAGCGCTACCAATTGTATGTATCAATTGACAAGTTATTTTATTGACAGTAAATGTAGTTGTGGTGAATGCATTACAACAGGCTGGTACACATGTTAATGCTGAGTTTTTCATAGACATATTCTCACTGTGCATAGCTTGGTAGCGTAGATGATTGAAGCTGATAGCAATTTGGATGTAACAGTATGTACTTTAGTCACCACATTTTTGGAAACTAAATGGAAATTGAGAACAGTTTTTGGAAGTTAACATGTATATGTGATGGGCTTGTAATATATTGAAAGTGGATTCATAATTTCAATCTCTTGTTGTCCTTTGCCAATGGCAAAAGACATCCTATAGTAAACATGTATGGTTAGTACCAATAAAAGCAACTTGAATGCTTTCTGTTGTTACCTAAAGCTACTTATATCATATTTTATACCTCCACAGCTAGGGCATTTATACGTTCATGCCTGAATGAGCATTCTTTGGAGCGATACATTACCAGTTTCCTATCCAACAAAGCAATTATCAGGTAATGTAAAGTTTACCTTCTGCATTATTCCAATATTGATGCTGTTTGAGGATAAGGTTTATTAACACCTTAACGGCATGTACTCAAGTGACCTTGGGCGTGGAATTGAATCTGGGTGTGGTAATGTAATAGCATTCCTGTAGGTATGGTGATTACCAGGGCCAAAACCAGAACACTTTCGTTTCTCTCACTGGTGAATGGATATCTCAGCCGGGAGAGCATCTGTCAACAGAAGGGGTTAGGTTCAAGTCATGGACAAATCAAAGAAATCTTCCTCTTCCTTCCATTGAACAATTAGTCTAAATTCCCTACAGCATGATGATACCTCTATGTAATCATTACTATTATTGAAATTTATTATCGAAATTTAATCCTTTAACAAGGAGTAAATTTTCACTTGTATGCATTTCGTTTGATGGGATTCTCCTAC
>JANTCA010001298.1:0-12090 GCA_024741275.1 Chironex yamaguchii
AGATAGATAGATAGATAGATAGATAGATAGATAGATAGATAGATAGATAGATAGATAGATAGATAGATAGATATATTTACTCAAAAAATACACTCTTCAATTAAAACGTTTTGACATTAGTCTTCATCAGTTATATATATATATATAATTTCTGTCACATCTTGTGCTGTTATGATATAACCTGTCTGTGTATGTGTTAATGTCACTTCCATGAGATCACGGGTTTCAATGCTTTCAATTGATATGTTATTTGAGATCAGCAATGTGCCCATTGGTAAATATCACCTTCACAGAGACTCATAACTACAAGGTGATAATTTTAATAGTCAATCCACAAGTAACATGCAAAAGCACTCCGAAATTCCTTTCCGATCATGAACTTACATTGCACAATAGACCTATGAGTGCTAAGTGATAATTTCTTATTTGTTGGTCAGTCCAAGTGATGTTTTCTTTCATTTTGCAAATACTGCCTTATGAACACTGCCATGTAGAATTACAATAACCCCCACCAATATTTTAAAGACACTGTACTGTCCATGTTATTCAATTAAAAATTCTCAAAATGTTTAAATGTTTTCTGCAATGGGCAATTGTGGTCAAGGAAGGAAACTGGACCTGTTTACAATTCTAAATCTTGAACTCAACCCTGTTGTTGCTGTAGTGGTTATAATGAAGACAATGAGTCCCCAGTGTTGTGTTCACATGGCAGTTACATCCCTCGGTCAACAAAGCCACAGAAATGATCAAAGTTCCAATGGCTATGAATATCTCTTCTTTTCCACTGAGTGGTGCATCTCCTGAACTCCACTTGTTTGTTGTTGGTGCTGGGAGCCCTGTTTCAAATGGGGTGAAGAGCATTTGCATTACACTGCTCCATGACTACTGTTTATAGAAATGACACTCTGGAAAAGCTTGCAGGTTTACAGTCTTTTTACTCTATCCAGATCATGGAATGTGTGGTTACATGCCTCAATACCATAAAAAAGCCCTTTTAATATACACATCTGTTGCCTGTATTATCAAGTGGCATGCTGTGTATTATGTATATATATAGTTAATGACAAACTATGACATTTGATAAATTATTTCTTCAGACCTCATGAGGCTCTATAGTAGCCCCATGTAATATAGGCAGATCCCAGAGTCAAAAATAGCCTTGGCTTGGAGCGTAACAGAACACCATCACAAGATGTAACTATGCTCTGTTATCTTTACCATTACAACTCGTACAGACAAATTCTGACGAGCAATCTCAGCAGAGTAGAAGTTCTGGATTGTTTTATGGAGATTTATTTGTTGAAGTGCATAGTAATCAAAAATCTGCATAAACGAACTAAAAAGTTATGTAAGAGTCTTAGCCTTAACTCTTTTGATGTACAAATTCATGTCTCTAAAAAATGATAAAAAATATTTCAACATGTATTTACTGAATGCTGTATCTGTAGCAGAACAGTCAAGTCAAAATGTGTAGTAAGCTATAATTGTTTATTTAGAGCAAATATTTAAGTTGTAATATCCAGTGGTACTTATGCTTAAAAATATAAATTCAAATACAGCCATCCATACATATCATATTGAGACATCTTATGTCTCATTAAATGTGCTTTGTTAGATTATGATTAAAACTTGGCATTATTTGTCAATGAGCTTCTGTCATCTGCAGTAGATTTAGATATGACCCTGCAAACACCTTGTATTATGTCAAAAGCTAACCGACTCAGGATGATGATCAAATGTTGCTAGCACCTGTCATAAGCATTACTGGTGGCACACATCAAGATTCCCAATCAGGAATTAAAAGTTTGCTCACATATGGCTGAATGAATAAACTCAAACAGAGTCTATGCTGTATATACAGAATGAGATACTTGCTCAAAGTATTATTACAGCAATACACTGTACACAGAAAAAATCATATTCATATTCGTTCAATTAGAGATCAAACTATAAAAATTCCAACAAATGAGGTCTGTTAAAATGTAAGCACTTCATCAGAATTTACTTGATTTAGCTTTTTCGGAATTAGCCGTTCATATTACCCATAAATTTAACAATTGAACCTCAAGTTAGGCTTAGATGACATAAGGGTTTAGTAACTACGTCGACAAATGAAAGTCAATAGCTCTCACCCCAAAGGTCATTGAGGTTTATTAAAGTTTGTTTAATGCATATAGATTCCTGCAAGAAAATCAGTCTACGAAAATTATTGACCTGGAAAAATGTAAAAGCAGTACTAAGCTCATACTTACACCAGGGTCATGTTCAATACAAAGCCTCTGGTTAGCCAAACCCATACTCCACATCGAAAATTTTGACTAACCAGGGATTCAATGGTGGCTGAAAATTTGCAATCATTCTAAGATACGATACGGAATTGCATCACTGTTGGTATCACGAGAGAGAATGGAAAGGACTAAAATGAACACTGACTAAGCAAATTATGTATCATTTCATGGAATATCATACGTGCACTTACATTAGGGTTTAGTTAGGCCGGGTAGGGCCTGAGATGAATAACTTAAGTGAGGTCATCGAAATGTAATATAAGTTTAAAATAACATGCCCATGATTTAAGTTGGCGTTTTCTTCAACACTTTTTATTGCCAACAGGTAAAGTAATCGTATTTTTGTCCACGTTTCTTTCATAGTTATAAACATTCAGTTCTCACGGGGCATGCCTCAAGATTGTATGCCATGTAATATGGCCGTGAACACTGTCTCCCTAAATAACTCTCAACATCAGATGACTTATCACAAAATGTCGTCTGATGACCGGAAATAATTTTATCACAAAAGTCTTACGACATACAGCTTGCTGTAGAAATGAAAACAAACTCGATTCCATCTGAGTATGGTAACTGAAACAGAGAGATATCAGCCAAAATCCATGTAATGTAATCAGCTTGAATCTCTTCCTCGGCCTTCCGATTTTAAACTATAAGTCGTCCGCATTACATATTATTTAAATGGAGGGTAGTTAGTGAACCACTATTTGCACTAAATATTGTGCGAGTTACGCCAAACAAAATAAAAGACCGACAATCGACCCCAGTGACACATACCTTCGTCAAGTTCAACTTGCAACTCCTGTAACTTAACCACAACATCTGGTGGTAATGATGATAAAGGCGGTTCAGCCATATCAAGCCTAGTAACGGCTAGTTCCTAACCTGAACGTAAGGTAATTAAAGAGAAAATGTTGTATTTATCAGTCATCATACCTATGATAGCCCATCGCCATTTGAAGGGACAGGCAGCTCTGGGCGGAAGCGAGAATTACGGAGACTGGACACCACAACTCTCCATCAAACAACAATACAGATGATTCACTTCATCGGCCGACGGGAGCCAAGCACACCCCACATGAGGGAATAGAAATATTAATACAGAAGAAATTTAGTGGAGTTAAGTTTGCACTCTTACGCCTACTTACTTTAAGAACCTAGAGTAAAGTAACAATAATCTTATTTGCCTAAAAATCAATCTATTCTTGGACTGGAGTCAAGGGCGACGACCTATACCTGGGCGGTCCTCAGTGGATGTCTGACGTCAAGGTTTCCGCCCTCCGTTGAAGTTCAATTTCGTCTACATACAACTAGTCCAAACTGCTGAGAATTTTATGATTGTGTACAGAATGACAGAATTACTTTAGTGTTCAATGTGTAGGAGTAAAGTGTGCGAACTTCGGTGCACAGAAATATGAGTACATGAAACTTGATCAGGATTGGAGCCTGGGACATCCACCTTACTCCATTATTAGCCTCAAGAAAGTAGAACCAAGTTCACACTTGATAGAAGCGACGTCCTGTAATAACCGACTCCTTCATTTCTCTTGTCCTGCCGTACGTCAATTTCTATTGAAGACTTGACGAAGAAGGGTTTGTAAGAGATTGATAATCCTATACATGGAATACTAGAGAACTTATCTTCTTATCTTACTTTCTCCTTAGCTGCACAGCTTCAGGTTTTGGTTTTTTGTAGCATACTGAGCGTAGCTGATTCCCATGCCATGGTTAGGGAGTTTACCAGGATGTGAGCTCTTTATGAGAGTGGGTTCCCGTTACCTTCTCTCACCAATCGTGTTTTGTTTGTGGTGACTCGGGTTCGAACTCGCAACTTTTGACTTGCAAGCTCGTCGTCTTATCTACTATACCATCGCGTCTCTTAGCTACACAGATAGTGATGATATATTGACGTCCCATTAATGTCTCACTTCTAATACGGTAGCAATTGATAAGCCAGGTGGAAAACGTAATCTGATCATCTGCAGAGAAACTGTGTGATCTTAATTAATGAAATATTATTCTAACGTCTCGTCAAAAGCAATAGACATCCTCAGAGAAATTTTTACTTCACACCTCGTGGGGCTCTATAGTATCTCCCATGTAACATAGGCAGATCGCAGAAAAAAAATTGTTGCCTCTTATCTAGTCCTTTGTTAACTGTCAGAAATAGCCTTGGCTTCCAGCATAAGAGAACACCGTCACAAGATGTAACTACGCTCTGGTATCTTTCAAACCTTACCATTACAACTCGTACGGATAAATTTTGACAAGAGCAACCTTGGCAGTGTGGAAGTTCTGGATTGTTTTATGGACATTTATTCGTTGAAGTACTGTGTAATCAAAAATCTGCATAATCGATCGAGAAAGTGTTTGTCTTGAGTCTATCTTCAGTTTCAATCCGATCATGTCCATCCTCTTTCCCAGATGCCTTTGTGCTGTGACCGCGGCGGACGCTTTCTAGACCTCTACCTCTTGTGCCTTCAGTAAATCATCAGTGACATTATTTAATAACAGAACTGACTTGTAGACATTGATGTTTTCTAAAAGCCATGCCTTGTTGTAACAGCATTTGCTTTGCTCATGACGAGCAGATTCTCAACTACTCTTTCACACCATCTGCACCGTCTTCCGTCCTCTGCACTCAAATTTTAACCATCACCTAGTTGATAATACGTTCCTTTTAATACCGTGTTCGTACACTGCCTGTTGGTCACGCAATCTCGTGAACGCTACGTCCCTATGTCTTTAGCAGCTTTTCAAAGCACATTAACTTTTACAGTTATAGTCATATAAAATATACATAGCATTATAACTCTCGTTGGGAGTTGGCTGTCGTTAGAAAAAATACTTTCAAGCTTTGCTTCCAAGTACTTGTTGGGCATTATGGCTTGTTGCAATGAACTGCTACGGCTAAAGGCGTATCTTCAAACAGGCCAAAATCCCTGTAGTCATTACCGCCTTTAAGGCATTGTGCTCAAGGCAGGATCTTCTGACTTCGGTGAGGGATCCGATCCTCAACAAGAGAATTCATGTCGAATCAGAACATAATAACACAAGTAAAAACGTATCACTGTGAGTCTTTGTTACTTTCGCTAATAACTTCTTTTAAAAAAGAAAGAATAATTTGTTAGCAGTGGTACTAGTGGCTGAAAGGAAGCAAATGATTAGTCCTGAGTTATGTATGATTTTAGCGCAATGTCGCAAATTTTCAAGGCGATGAACCTTTTTTGTATACTTGTTCTGTGATGCCACCAAAACAGTATATAATTTCCTTCTGTTTGAAAATCAACAGCTCTCTTCAGAATGGTGGCATCAGACAGTACTAACTAATATGTAGGTCGCACTTCTCAAAGATTGGGTGACAGGATCAAACAACATGTTCCAGCCACTGTGCGCCAAGCATCAATTCCTTCTAGAGAACTTTTCAAATTTTCAAGGCGATTTTCAAGTTTTGTACCACAGAAAGATTGTTCAAAAAAGGTTCACTGGGCTATTTCCAGTGAAACAAAATTTGATTTACACACGCCCCATTTCTAAGCATGAAATCAAGGATTAACATGTACATCATTTGCAAAAATGTTGCTTTCCTCTGTAAATGTTGGTTTGTTGCCATAGCATTTAATACCAATCTTGACAGAGAAGATGTCAGTATGTGCAGGGAACGGAAAAACATGATGACCCAGTCACATATATATATTGTTTGATGGCCGCTCAACGAACGGTGATTACATTGCAGCATAGTTACTGGATACTGCATCTAAAAACAAATGGATTATTGTCTTATTTTATGAACACGCCTAGACTTGCAATATTCCAACAGAGGCGACAAGATATTGTTTGGAACATGGCTTCATAATTTTGAAATAACCTCCAAAAAAAGACCTTTGTGTTTTTGAGTAGAAATTAAATCAGACTTTAGAAGAAACATTTTAATCTATTTACCAAATATCGAAATTTGAATTTTAGCAAGATTTTAAGATTTTTTCACCCATTTTTAGGATTAAAAATTATATAGAAAATAATAGAACATATTTAGCAGTATTTTTGTGATCAAATGTATAAAGCGTAAAAATAGCTATTTCCCTTTATGGAAATGCTGTGACATTTAAATTTGAATAAATAGTAGAGATAAAGGATGAAATTTCAGATAACTGCAACAGTCAGTTGCCAGCTGATACTGTTGTAAAGAAGACTATTATACATTGTCGTGGGACAAAATTTGATGTAAGTTGATTTCAATCATTTGTCAGTTGCAATTGGTTTTATGTCGCATTTTCTTTTAATCATATCATTGTACATATATTGAGAATTTTTAGCATTTTTATCTTTATAATAAATTATCAAGTAATATCAATCCAAACCTGCGACGTGGCGTATTTGTGTGTCCTTAACATCTTATTTTCAAATCCTTTGTAAGCACGTCACGTGACCAAAGATCAACTTTTTTTGATGTTTTGAGCTGATAACCTGACTAGAAATGTTTAGAATATTGAAGAAGGATTTATGAAACCACCTGATGATTTAAGTGTTATTTTATGAGCAGAATTTAGAGTATATCTGCAGCTTCATCTTCTTTGTGATGGGAGCTGCTTTTCTGTTTCCATTGATAAGCCGACTTTCTAAAAGATTTTCTCAAGCGAAAACATTAAATTTTGAAAGCTACACATTGAGAACTGACTTTTATTCTTTTGCACTTTCAAAAACAGATGATTTATTTTGTTACCCTTTGATAGGTGAAAAATATCTTCGTCGACAATTATTGAGTACTTTTTATCAGTCTACCTTTGAAGACAGTTAGGCACGAGCGTTAAACTAGTAATAAAAACGACAATGATTCATTTCCTAAGCGTTTTCATTATATTTAAAAAAGCATGACTCCAGTGAGACGTGGAACTTGAATTAAAGTAAAATTCTAATTACAATTCTACTGTTTATATAAGTAGGTATGCAGAATTACATAAGAGAATTCACTAATAAGAATCAATAATAACAGGAAGAGTGACTAACGTGCTATAAGCATTGCTGTGGCAATCATTTCAACATCTTCTGCTTAGTCAGATGCCTTGATTTCACCTTCTGGGTTACATTGGTTTACCAGATCGAGAGCTGTGTGACTGCTATTGGTTGTCTGGCTCAGTGTCAGTTCAGAACTTACTGGAATTTTCTATCATGAAACGACTGTGTCATAGAACTATTTTTAGGGAAAGAACTTTCTAGGAGTTACTATAAATAGACATGACATCATACTCCGGAATGCTCTAGAAGCCACATTGTAAAGTATAAAAAGGTCTGAATTCAGTAGGAAAATCAGTTTTCAGTAGTTAATTTCTTTATGAATAAGGTAGATTTTTGAGAAGATATCATCAAAAGAATTTTTACTCGTAAATTTGGAATTCCTGATTGCTGACCTCGAGTCAAAGATACAGCAAGCTTGCGCGGTGAGAAAATATATGAAAAACAACTAAGTCATGTACTAAAAGTAGATACTGAAAAGGAATGAAAACGAGGGTAAGACGTAAGGGGCTGAAACAAATTATTCATAAAACTGAGCAGCAAAGAGTGAATAAAATAAAAGAAGCTATGACGATAGAAAGAAAAAGACCTATCAAAATGAAGGGGAAAATGGAGATCGAGAGATACTTTAGCTTATATTCCTTGGCACAAATGTAGAATTCAAATTTCAATTCAAATCCAATATAATCCAATCCTATGGCAGTGTAAGGGCCCATCTACACAAGAACTGAAAACAGAAGGTGGCATGATTTGATTATCGGACTAACAGGTCTAAATTTATAGCTGCAGGGTCCATCCACCCCTGATCTGTTATCACCAAGCAATAAAAACAAATACAAGTTGCAGTCACACTATTCAGTTCCACTCAAAAAATGCCATCATCAATATTTTACATGTATTTGTAGGAAAATTAAGTTCAAGACCACAGTAAGAATCAGTGGTGGTTTTAAGGGGCCGACCAGCCCATGGCCCAGGGTCCTACTCCTCCAAGGGACCCCGCGCTTCCATACCAATTTTTTTCGTCAGTAAGTACAAAGTGGAAGTGAAATATTTTTATTGAAATTATCAAATTTTGGTAAATGGAACCTATGAAGCAAGTAAATCGACTAAAACTGTTTATTTCAAAAGGGTTAGATCCACATCCTTGCTCATTGATTTACATAGTATTTCATCGATGATGCAGGCAATGCTGAGTGTTATACAGTAATCCGATAGTCAGAATGATATAAACTCATATTAGTCTGTTGAGTTGTTCTCACCCTGAACACGATAAAATGCTGGTTCTTGTAAAGTACATGGGTTGGAAAGAGCATTTAACGGATATCATAAAACCATTAGATGGCAGTCGGGCAGATTTGATGTTATATTATCAATTAGTTAGCAGTAAAGTACCCAAGCGACATCTTTTAAGCAACTGTATGCTCACCGCGCTTATGAATTGCCTTGGACGCTGTCTAGTCTCTGACCAAACATTTTGAGAACAAAAGCATATTTGGCAAATGCTATTGTTTGGAAGAATGCTTTCAAACCAGTGCCATTTCTCTAAACTATGGTTGCAGCAATATCCTTTTTACGCGACTTCCATAAATTTAAGCCTCGTCTATACAAGCAACTTTTCTGTGACAAATATCCTTTTAAAAGTATATTTGCTCGTGTAAATGACATCAAGTTTTTTTGACAACTTTTGCTTGTTGAGGAACCGACACCTATGCATTAACCTCGATTTAATATATTTCGCTGCTATATATTTGTTTGCGCCAAAGTTGTACAAAGCATTTGCTTCAAATGGCTCGATAAACAAGGAAGAAACATTTGCTTATTTGTGCCACAGCAGTAGCTCTACTCTCTCACGAGCAAGAAGAATAGTAGAGAATGGCTTTCGTTTTCGCGCCTTTCAAGAAAATGGCTCCGTTAACAAGAAGGAAATGTGAACAAAAATCTCCCTAGGTGTGTGTGTTTGGGGGGTGGGGGGGGGTGGAACGAGTAAATAGTCAACTACATTTGGCAAGTCATCTACACAAGCAAGTTTGCCAATTCACAATTTTTCCCTTGATAAGTACATTAGTTAAAAAACTAGTATGCTAGTTTTTAAATAAGTGTACTTGTCAAGTGAAAAAGTGTCATATTTCCAAATTTGACCCCATCCACACGAGCAAAGAAAACTTCTGAAAGAAAACTTGTGAAAGAAAACCTTTCACAGAAAAATTGCTCGTGTAGATGAAATTTTAAGCCTAATTTCCACGAGAGATTTTTTATGACAACTTTTGCTCGTGTAAATGGAGCAATTTTTCAGATGACGAGTGTACTTGTTCAGGCTAGCTTTTGAACTTGCATAATTGTGATATGAAAGCTTGTCATGTATGAAAATTGCTCGTGTAAACGCCCTGGCAAATAAATGTGATAAGTTTCACTAACTCCCAGAACTCCAAATCCTCCTATCTATCAGGGCTGCGTTTTTTGCGTCAATCATTGTTTATTCTGATGACTAACAGTAGGATGCTTTGGAGTGATACAGCCACAACAACACTTTTGGAAGCTCTTCAAAGTCGCGAGAGTCTAGCCTTCAAATACCGCTGGTCAATAGGACAGTAAAAAATTGTCAAAGAAACTTGTTCCTGGTGTACACGAGCAAATATACTTCTCAACGAAAAAAGTTTCCAATTAAACTATTGACCATCTACAAAAGCAAGGAAACTTGTCACAGAAATTTGTAGTGGAACGTAGGCTTATTCTGTTGCCTTTTTATCACACTGTGCAGGTTGAGTTAAACAGAAGTACGGCTGTAAAATTTTTTGTCTACAGTGTGAATGTGCAACTGAACCATTGACTGCCCTTACTAGGTAAAAATAGCCCCGAACTGTAATTTCCTAAGCATTCCTCTTCTATCTCAAAATAGCTTGAACAATTATGCTTGGAAAAAAGGACTACTACTCAACTAATCATCGAAATTTTCTTGTCAACTGATCCACACTCCTTCCATGCTATTTAAATGCTCCACACAACAGTATCTTGAACACACTCGCCATCAACCAGCTAATAATAAATTGTTATTCTGTGGTGACATTTAATTGACCCACATGACGCGTGATTCTTGCCTTCCATAAAACCAAGAGAAACATGGCGCTTATTGTTTCTACAATCTGCTTGTTTTTTATGTAATGTTGCTTAAGGTGCACCACATGGAAACTGACCATATTGATGACAATCTCAAAAGAAGAAACTCAGATTAGTCCAAATTGTTGCGATGGTTGATTTTACTCCAGTCACCTTGTATGCTTGGGTTAAAGGGAACAAGAAGTAAACTCTGATTGATGTGATGGAGATCCCTGTATATACCACTGAATGACCCCTCCGTGGAGTTAATACTTAAGTCTAATTTCAAATTTCTACCAGAACTGGTAAGTACCGATACCCAAACGCACAAACCAATTATTTCATTCACTGTGTAAAATAAACAGACAGAGTGGTGTATC
Source organism: Chironex yamaguchii (assembly GCA_024741275.1). NCBI lineage: Eukaryota > Metazoa > Cnidaria > Cubozoa > Chirodropida > Chirodropidae > Chironex > Chironex yamaguchii. The sequence goes on from JANTCA010001298.1 coordinate 10,775, forward strand.
CTCAGAGGAGAGAGAGGATGATTGGATAATTCAAAATAACAAACTTTACTCACATCCTTTATGACATCAGAGACAGTACTTCCAGTGCCGCTGAAGGTGTTTTCAAAAGGATTTGAAGGTCCGTGGGGGAGGCCTCGCTAAAACGCACTAGTTGGACAGAGATACGGCCTCATTTACCGTACTATATTGCAGGCTTGGGGCGTAATCACCGGTAATTTTGTCATGGTAATCAATCTACTGATTTCTTTAGTCTTATTTCTTATCCTTGATAAAATTCAAGAGAGTACAGCTCATGTGAGTTTACAGCACCGAATTCGCCCAAAAGCGAGAATAAATGGTCAAGCTTTTGGACCTTCCGACCTACGGACACCTATGTAAACCAGCAGGGACGGATTTACCGGGGGTTTGTCGGGGGGCGACACCCCCAATATTTTTGTGTCATCCGGTAAATTTTGTTTGATTCGGTAAAAAGCTTTCTTGGTAGTCAGTAGTGATGAAATGACGCAACGTTTCTCCCTAATTTATCCTCTTGTCGAGTCAATTGCATTTTCTCTTTCAATGAAACAAATTGCTTGAAATAAAAGTGGCTTTTTCGCCCAATTCTGGCGTCTACAGGGTTGGCGAAGGAAAGCTTTTTGAGTTTCTGCAAAGGAAAGTTCCGTATATTCATGTCTTGGACATAAATCTAATCTTTGTGTAGAGAGAGCATGCTTGTAATGAATCCCTTCTGACGCGTGATTTCTTTTCTGCTCTCCAACAGTTTTACAACTTCATGACTAAAAGTACCTCTCGCTTTGAAAGATACAAAGATGGTTTTATGGTGCTGCAGGGTGCATTGGTTTTGATAAACCTATCGCAAACAAGATGGACTGGAACAGCCGAAGCAATATGAGCGGTATGGTGGTGCCATGAATGTTTAATTCATCTGCTTGAAGAAATGCGATCGTGGAATGAATATGATTGTGATGCACATCTTACCGTGAATTAGCTTTTGCAAAAATTGAAGTCGTTCAAATTCACGTTGGGTTTAATGTTCTTCAAGAATGTTAAGTTTGCAGTGAAGCAAGAGGTGATGGAAGTGCAAGAGATCGAGTTTGATCTAGTCAATGGTATTGACTTGATAAGGCAAACTGCTGGGATACTGAAGAACATTCGAAGAGATGAAGGTACTGTTACTGTTGTACAGTAGTCAACTCTGGAGCTAGCAACAACACGTGGAAAGAACAACAAAATCTATTGTAACCCGGAAATTACAGACAGAGGTACATATCTGCAGCAGCGCTCATCCATAATGTCAACATAGCACAAACATGTGC